>MU182932.1:0-69211 GCA_016904865.1 Pissodes strobi
GGGCTTGGAGGTTGTCAAGTTTCTGGGAATCCAGATTGATGGAGAGCTGCATTTTGAGGAACACATGCTGGGCTTAAGCAAGAAACTCTCATCGGCATGTTTTGCGGTGAGAGCGATTAGAAAAGAGTTGGGTCCTGAACTGGCACGAACAGTTTATTTTTGTCTTTTTGAGTCACATCTCAGATATGGCATTCCATTTTGGGGAGTGGCCAACCAGGGACATTTGAATATGCTTTTCATTTTGCAGAAAAAAGCAATTAGATTTCTTATGAACATTAACCAAAGAGAAAGTTGTAGACCACATTTTGTTACTCAAAGAATTTTAACCTTAACATCTCTCTTCATTTTGGAAACGTGTTCTCTAATTTTCAAGAATCGTGTTCAGCTTCGGGGTCCTACTCCATATTATGAAACTCGCCAGACTTTTGATCTGCCTTTGCCACTACCAAAAACAACGCTGGTTAAGCGGTCGATGATTTACGAGGGGCGAAAATTATATAACCATTTGCCAATCGGCCTCAGAACTGCTAGAAATCTTAAGACCTTTCGCAGATTGTTGAAAAGGGAACTTTTAAATAAAGCATACTATTGCGTGGAAGAATTCTATCGGGATAGCCTGGTCATTGGTTAATGTTAGTGGGTGGTTATTGATGTTCTGAACCTTTGCTAAATGTATATTTTCCTTTTTTTAACTATTTTGTTTACCCACTTGATTTATTGAACATAATACTTTTCCCATGTATATTTATAAGTCATGCTTTGTCAATGAAAATTTGTATTTTTTGGACAATTAAAGCACTTTTGAATTTGAAATTTGAATTTTGAATTTTCTGTCTAGTTTCCTATAGTGAATTTACATATTTAAATTTCCTACTTGAATACTTAATTTTGTTATTTTCCTTAATACTACGGTTTTCTATTATTTACTATTTTATTTACACAGGGAAATACAGAATACGCAATAAGTATACTATAATATTTATAATGTTTATATGTTATTCGCCTTCAAGCTATTTAAAATACGCGATAATAGGCAACACTGCGACGTTTACTTGATTTTTAGCGGGGAGGCAGTTATGTGATTGGTCGCAGGATATATTAAATACACTTTGACCCTAGACCAACGCCTAATTTTTTTTTTACATATTTTAAAATTTCGGCAGCGACTTGCTTTAGCCATTGGCGTGGAAATTGCCGATGCCAAACTGTGTGGTTATTTATATTATTTGGTTTGTAGGGTCTGGTGATATATAGATTTTGTCGATTTTGCAAATTCTCTTTTTTCACTAGAAAGGGGGTGTCCTATATAGTAGTTTAAGCCAAAAAAGTCTGAAGATCCGCTACATTTGAACCGAAAAAATGCCCACAAAATTCGAGTTTTGACACAAATTTTCAGCACCACTTCACAAAAGCACTAGAAATTTAGACAAAACACATCTGAAAATCAATTGTCGGGTGAAAATATTAACTAGGATACATTTGCGTCGAACGAGAGACCTCCGTTTTGGTCCGGTCCTAATTTAAAGCGACTCATAGCCATAGCCCCATTAAACAAAATTAAATTTTACTTGTAAATATCCATCCTTCTTTTTACTGTCAACTGTCACAATAGCCAAAACAAAGATTTTTAAGAAGGCACACTGTTGCCAGACGTTTACTGTAGTTTCGTTAGCAAAATTCATTAGAAAAATGGTGCGCTATAAGCGCAGCTTATTCACTACCATCTAGTCATCTTGCGGCGGCATCCTTTGATTTGGGAAAGTCAATAACCAAGTTTTGCAAATTTTAGAAGAGGGTCATGACTTAATATTGTTTTAAACGCCTGGGCATCTGAATAATACTTTTGACAGTTCGTTTAATTTCAAATATGCTTTTTCTACTAGCATGCGTAAAGTACTCACTTTACGCACTCTCTAAGATTCGTAAAATAGGCTTTTTCAATGTGCAGTGCGTAAAATAAGTTATTTTACGCACTAGTGCGGAAAGTAAATCTGACATATTTTTTGACATTTAGGGCAATGCGTAAAATAATTTATTTTACGCACTAGTGCGTAAAGTAATTTAATAATATTTTTGTTTTTTCATATATTTTTCGGTAGTAGAAAAAATTTTGTATGCTACTCATGTGTAAAGTACCCTTTTTTTTATTCAATTTCAATTAAATTTTTTATCAATATTCCCATTCATAAAAAAGGTTCACTTTACACACTTGTTGCATAATTACTATTTTATCGTCTAAAATCCGTTTAAAAACGATTTTAAAACGCACAATTGTATAAAAATCCGAAATTTCCGAACCTCTCAGGGCGATAGCTGAGGCTTCGGACGAATTTGTCATGTATTTTGAAGCGAAAATTCATTTTAAATTCAACTGAGGAACTGAATCGCTCAGGGCGCAGTGCCCGACACTCCAACTTTCCGATTTCGATAGAGTTGACTAGCTGGTAGTGAATAAGCTGTGCTATAAGTGTCTCTACTCCTTTTTTATTTAGGTAAATGAATTTTTTATTGCAGTAGCACATCCTATATTGCTCGACGAGCGGTGTGTGCGAAGATGTTGATTGACACGGTTCTTGAATAGTTAGTTTGGGGAACAGATGTCCTGGGAGCATATTCGCATGTAACAGGCAAGATGTCCATTCGGCAATACCGATCGTTTCTTCATATGTGACGTGCACGATAGCATTTAGTCAGATGTCGTGACTGTTACAAAGAATCAACAAATAAGTCTTCAATTATTTTAACACTTCATGCATGGCCCTCCGCTCGCTTCGCTCGCTACGGGGGCCCTACAAACCATAACTAACCAAATGCTAACCAAAACTAACCCAAAATAAAAAAAAGTGAAATAAAAATTTTGGGTTAGTTTTGGTTAGCACCTGGTTAGTTTCTATTTTTTGAACTCCCGTATAGGGAGCGAAGCGACCGGAGGGCCATGCATGAATTGTTTAAATAATTGAAGACTTATTTGTTGATTCTATGTAACAGTCACGACATCCGACTAAATGCTATCGTGCACGTCACATACGAAGAAACGTTCGACATAGTCGAATGGACATATTGCTTGTGACATCCGAATATGCGTCCTGGGAGTGAGTTCCACAGTGATGCAGTGCGCCCGACAAAGGAGTTCTTGCAAAGCGATGTTCTAGGTGTTTTCAGTTGTACGACGAACAGGTGCGCTCTTGCCGTCTACCGTGACTGTCTGACAGGCGTTGTCAGGGGCGGGATAAGGCGGGCCAAATCCTGGGAACATCTGCCGTAAAAGTATCTGTAAAACAGGGATTTCTCGGTCACATGTTTGCGGTGTTTCAGACTATCCAGATTCCCGGTCAACTCCGGGTCACCGACGAGACGCACAACTCACTTCTGAACGGAATCCAGTAGCTTTAGCGTGTGCTCTAGCGTGGCACCCCAGATGTGTGAGCAATGTTCTAAGCACGGTCTTATTTGCGCTTTGTCATTGTAAAGCAAGATCAACTGCTGCGGTGTATACATTTTTTGTTGCGAAATAGCGTACCAAGCTTCTGGGAGGCTGATTTTGCGACGTTAGCAACGCGGTCATGTCAGGACATATTGCTGTTGATCGAGACACCCAGTAGTCCGATTGAATGAAGATGAAGGGATGGTCGATCCTGCCATAATGATATCATTGCCCGCCGTATGGTAAACGTGGCTGCTTGGATGATTATTCAATGTGCATTTGCATTCAATCATCGAAATAAAAGAGACACTCATTCGATTACACTACTCCTTTGTATGTATATCTTCGTCAAATATTTCACTTCATACATGGCCCTCCGCTCGCTCCGGAGGCGTAACCAAACAAACCTAACCCAAACTAACCCAAGACATTCCCAAATGAGGAAAAACAAACTAAAAAATATTTGCATTTTCGACTGACAAATTTCAATTTCTTTTTATTTCCGGCATGCCTTGGGTTAGTTTGGGTTAGTTTTGTTTGGTTGCGCCCCCGAAGCGAGCGGAGGGTCATGCGTGAAGTGGAATATTAAATATACTTAAATAGTAAACAACACTGTTATTCCGCATAAGAAAATGTGCAACTTTTGGAAACACTGTGCCAGGCCCCCGGTGTCGGTTACTAAAATTTCATTATTTTCACGTTACAATTTCAATATTTTCACGTTACACCTAGGAAAGTCCTAGTGGAAGTTTGCCCTTCTAGGGCAATTTAGGCTCAAAACGCGGATATTTTTTCGGCTCAAATGTGGCGAATCCTCCGGTTTTTTTGGCTTATGCTACTCTATACACCCCTTTTCTAGCGAAAAAAAGAAAATTTGCTAAATCGACACAACCTATATATCATCAGACCCTTAATTTGATGATATCTTTGAAGATTTTTAACCTCTCTTATATTTTTCTTGCATTTGGTGATTATTATACGCGGTTAACTAATTTTAATATATTTCGGATAACTCTCTTAACTGAACTCTCTTTTTTTTATTACATAACAATTCCGAACGTTCTAGAAAGAGCGTTTTGGAACATACTTGCTTCAATATTGCCTAACTTTTAATACAAAAATTGAATGCTAAAGAATTTATATGAATTAGCTACGATAAACCGTTTTTTTCCAAATTAAGCGACGTCATCAATAACGTAAATACAAAACCTTCGGGAAACGAACTCTACTTATTACTACAACATATATATGTAATACATACAACAAATAATATCATAGAATACTATCCTTATTATAAAAATGAGATATTATTATATGACATATTTTGTACTATAAGACTGTAATATAAAAAAAACTGTAATTAATTTTAACGTCTTAAGCTAATCAATATTATCAATAATAATATGGTAAGAATAACCTCGTGCGCCTATGGGAAGGCAAGATTTTTTACGTGCTAGTCCTCTACCCCCTTCAGTCGTTGTTAAGGTTCACTCGCTTGGCGCACTATACTTTTCACTTTTCCGTCGGCGGAGGTAAAAGTGTTATCATAGCAACATAGATACAATACAAACAAACATCAAAATAAGCGTCAACAACAACTCAAGAGTTATTAAACTAAAATTTGTATTTATGGCTCAATGTGTGACTGCATTTCAAAAAATCACTAATTTAGGAACAAATTGGTTATTATTTAATCGAACTTACTCAATAACTGCTTATCAATACGGAATTAAAACCCAATTGAAGACCCAATTTTAAAAATATAATTATTGTTGACAGTGTCCACTCACAGCTTTATGTTACATTACTATAGCAACAACCTGAGTCTATTCACCGACACCGCACCGGTCTAAGCCACCATGCAAACCCACTTATCTAATAATAATAATTATTATTACTATTAAAAAGAGACTTTTTGCATTAATTTGTCGACATTTGAAGAAAAAACAGCATATTTTATTTGGAGGAAAAGTTACTTTTCCTCCATATAAAATAATATACTATTCATCTTAGATTTATAATAATAATAATAACAATAATAATAATAATAATAATAATAAGATGCTTTATTGCCAAAAAAATTTACCATTTGTGGACAAAGCTAGAGCTAGAGTACAAAACATATAAAACACAAATAGAAGCATACAATGAAAAGAAAAAGAAAAACCTAGCTATACAAAACTTTATACAATTGTGCAAATTGTACGTGGTCAAAATATTATATAAAATATTAAATATCAAAATACTTAATCATTTAAACATTAAATACTAAACACTAAACACCAAACATTAAACCAGTGTGTAAGATGCTCAAAATTAAGTATTAATAAAAAAGTCGTTTACTGCGTATAAGGCTCTTTCCAGTAAGTATGATCTCAAAGCTCTGCAAAATGCGGGAAAAGATGTTATTGACTTCATTTCAAATGGCAGATAATTGTGCATTTTTTGCATTGTACAGGGTGGGTCGAATTCTTGTCTATGTATGGGGAACTCGAAAACCGTAAGAGATACAGTGTCGGTGAAATTAAGGCAAAATTGCGCATTTAGGTGCCTAGCAATATGCCGTTTAGAAAGTTTTAAAATTCCGAGTATTTCCGGAGATATCCGGAGAAAACCGAAATTTTAAAAATTCGTTTTATTTTTTTCCTGGGCTTATTTCAAAACGGATTTAAAATTGAATTGCACTTTTGCATTGCCACTTTTTCCGCTCTATCTAATGATGGTATCTAGAAATCCGACGTTTTGTCGGGATCATCATCAACTTTCTTTTTTTAAATACGAACTTTAATTTTTTTTATCGTTTTTCAGATGGTATTGGCGTTATCAATATGACTATGTTTTCTTATTTTTTTTATTTATTTTTTTATTTTTTTTATTGTTTTTAATTTTTATTATAATTTTTTTAATTATATATTTTGCTTTGGCGTAATTTTAAGTAATTTAAGGTAGGTACATTTGAAATTTTTAGATTCTATAAAAATATTTTATTTTGTTTTTTGTATTAAGTGGAAAATTGGTGCGTATTAAAAATAAAAAATAGTAAAATTATTTCTTACGAGAATATGGCCATGAACTATTACTCAAACAAGTTGCTTACTGCAAAGATAAAATATTCCTAACTTTTAACCAATTAAAAAATTTATTTAATAGAGATCATCAACAATTTATAATCATACTACGTGATACTATAGGAACTTTGATGGAAAGATAGCTATTGGACTTTTGCTTATAAATAAAA
Organism: Pissodes strobi; assembly: GCA_016904865.1. Classification (NCBI taxonomy): domain Eukaryota; kingdom Metazoa; phylum Arthropoda; class Insecta; order Coleoptera; family Curculionidae; genus Pissodes; species Pissodes strobi. The sequence goes on from MU182932.1 coordinate 6,663, forward strand.
TGCACTAAGCAACTTGTTTGAGTAATAGTTCATGGCCCTATTCTCGTAAAAAAAAAATATATTTAATTTTTAATACGGTGTCCAATTTTCCTCTTAATGCAAAAAACAAATACAATATTTTTATAGAATATGAATATTTCAAAAGTACCTACCTTAAATTATTTAAAATCACGCAAAAGCAAAATATATAAAACAAAAATAATAAAAATTTAAAGAAAACCCATACTCATATTAATAACGCTAATACCATCTGAAAACCGATAAAAAAAATTAAAGTTCGTATTTAAAAAAAGAAAGTTGATGATGATCCCTTGCAGACGAAACGTCGGATTTCAAACTGGATATCATCATTGGATAGAGCGGAAAAAGTGGCAATGAAAAAATGTAATTAGATTTGAAATCCGTTTTTAAATAAACCCAGGAAAAAAATAAAACGATTTTTCAAAATTTCGGTTTTTTTCCGGATATCTCCGTAAATACTCGGAATTTTAAAACTTTCTAAACGGCATCTTGTTAGGCACTTAAATGCGCAATTTTGCCTTAATTTGACCGACACTCTATCTCTTACGGTTTTCGAGTTCCCCATACATAGACACGAATTCGAGCCACCCTGTACAGTATAGAGCTTTTAACTAACTCTGAGCGTGGCGTTGACAGATAAAGATCATGCTCCGTATTCCTAAGTGGATAGTAGTTGTGATATGGCCTTTCTGAAATATCAGATACGTGCTTGCGGTTTAAGCAAACAGATTCAAATATGAATAAGGAAGGAAGAGTTAATATCTTTTTAAAAAATTTTGGCAGTGAGTTCTACTGTTTAGTCTCAGTGAGTATCTCTCTCTTTTGTAGTTTGAAAATACACTCAAATTGAGTCGTACAACACGTACTCCAGAATGGAAGGCCGTAGATGTGACTCAAGGGCATAATAGACTGTCCTAGCAGTTGACAAGTTAAGCTTCCTGGAAACCGTTCTTAGCGCAAAACAGGAAAAACTTAATTTTTGATGTGTAAACATCTTACGCGGCGATATGAGGGTAAATCTCGGCAAATGGGACGGAAATGTGGGCAGGGAATGTGTAAACCGATGTGACATTATAACCTGCGCGCATTGAGGAGCAATCTAATCCAGGACGGCCGCGATTAACCAGAGGTTAAAAAATCCCGGGTAAATTTAAGCAGTAAATTTAGCCTCTGGTTAAATAAAAATATAGTGTCATACGATAGCTTATGAAAAACCAATATAGGAAAGTGCAAACAGTTTTGTTCGATCTTTAGCCGTTTAGATTTTACAAGCTGTCAAACTTGGTAAATGGTCGATTTTCAACTGTCAATATTTCAAAAACCGTTGGAGATAGGTATAGGACATTATTCATGAAATATGTCTAGACTTTTTCGCACAATCCAAATATGCAATAATATACAGGGTATTTCATTTAAAAAAATTAAGTTAGTCGTTTTTGACGGCTTTACGACGTTCGTTTGTTTCTTCTGATATCAAATTCTAGCACTTTGAGCAAAATCCTACAACTTTCCTAGTTTAAACGTTTTTATAAATCTTCAAATAAAAAAGTTATTTATTGGTCCAAATATAGTTAATAACCCTGTACTTGATGCAGGCGGCGATATCTTTAAGGCAGAGCCGCGGCCGTAGCCAGAAAGAATATTTAGGGTAGGCAGCATAAACTTTTGGACAGGCTCACACATCACACACATAGTTTATTTTATTTAAAAATTATCCATCATCATTTAGCATTTATGTTTAATAAAATTAACAGGCAATAGATTAATGTACATAAATAATAATTATTATTAATAACTACTACCTTCTTTAACAACTCGACATACTCATTTACTTTTTGAGGAATAAACTAAACAAGAAAATAAAAACACAAAACATAACATAAAAATATTTCTTATTAATATTCCTATTATAATAATGGTTCCCACATTTTAAGTTAGAAATTAAAATCCTTTCTTTGACATGCCATATAAATTAATACCCTATTGAACAACAGGAAAGCGGACTAATAATTAGAAAATGCAGGAATAGAGAATAGAGAGTAGTTGCTCTAAAATACAGTGAGGGATGTTTGTGAGCCTGTGTTAAATTTTAAAATTTTAGTTTTTTCTAAGAGTTTTTAGATTTACTTTTTTGTTTTAAACTATGTCCACCAAAACATATTATATTTCTTAGCCAGTATATAATTGTGTGTTATTAAATAACAAGTAAAAATATTAATAGACAAAATATATTTACTGTATTTCATATTGATAAAAGCAATATCTAATTAATTTTTAAGTATTAAATCGAGTCCGCTACCCACATATCTATTACGAAGCTTATGATTACTAAATATCGAATACTAAGTATTTGATATTCAAAGAGAAAGTACTAGTATCTACTCAATACTTGAAAAAGTATTAATTGTACAACGCTACTGAATAACAGTGCTGCCAGATCTAAACGCATAGGAGATTTAGGATTGAAAACGGTACCAATCATAATATAACGTCACAATTTTCTTTTTGGCGCACGCCAAAACGTGTCAGCAGTCCACACTGAAGCAAGATTTTATTTCAGTTGGTATATTATTATAAATTTGGCTGTTTATTATTTTACAAGAAAAATTAGGAAACTAAAATTTTTAAATAATTTTGTTATTTGGTTAAAGGGAAAAACTAACACAATTTTCAAAATTAAGAGTATATTGTAAAATAAAAAAATTAATACTTTAAATTATTGACGTTTTACAAGTTGTAATTTTCCCGAACTGATGTTGATATTCTTATGGCAGATTTTGCAACAACCCTCAGTATCTGCTTTTTCATGCTCTAGCCAGTTTTTAAATTCTGAATCTTATTTCCATTCTGTTTTCAATTTTTGAGCATATTATCTTTTTTGCCTTACTGTAGCTAATATCTGATGGGTCATCAGCTAAATAAGATTCAGCAGAACGCAGAACTAATAATTGATCCGTAGAATAAATTTCGATATTTAAAATGTTGATATTACGTATCAATTTACTCACCTCATGGTCATATACATTCAAAATATTCAAAAGCTACAAACAAGATACGTCACACGACACAAATCGATGGATAAATATGATATAACAGGTAACTGTTTAGGGAAATACTACGCAAACGCACAAATAACCCGCAATAGCAGCTTTTCGCTTTTGGGAATTCCCGAAATCCGAAAAAAGTTGTTTGCGATGTCTGCATAGAGATGAGGAACCGAATCGTGTTCATAGTTTTATCGATTTTCCATTGATTATTTTTTACTTTACTTTTAGTATTTGCATAGATCAACTCATATGATTTCTTTGTTTTCGATTTTGCGTAGAATTACGAGTCCCTGCGGTAGAACGGTAGCTACAGTGTGAAAACAGTAGATCTATCGCTTGTAATCAAAACAAAACAAACACGTAATACCGGCGGAGCCAACGAACGGAAACACGACCGTCTCGCATGACTGCTTCTTCTTGCCAATTTTTACCATACTCTTTAGCAAATTTACATGAAACACTTGATGATCTTCAGTGTAAAGAAGTATCCAAATATTTTAATAAGAACAAAAATTTTAAATAATTCGTCATAAGAGAGTTTTTCCTATAAATATATCAATTACTATTCAAAACTAAATAAGATAGATTTGCCAGATAAGGAAAATATTTATAATGATCTAACAGATGATCATATTTCCGAACAAGAGTATTGTCACGGCTAGCAACCATCCGAATGTTTTTGTGCTACCCTATAGACCTAGCCTTGTCGCGTCTAGTCATCGCCGGTCGCGAAGATTCAGGAACTGTGGAATTTTCCCGATGCCTGGTCGAGAATAACATAGAGAGGCCTCGCTTCGTCCAGAGTCCAGAGTAATCGCCATAGATTTTAGATTGTATATAAATAGCCAGGCAAAGCGCGTGTTGAGTTAGTTAATTATTGAGTGTTGAATTGTAAAGAACTATTAGTTGTAAAGTTATAAGAGTAGTTTAGTGTGTATACAGTGATAAGAAATAAAGAGAGGATTAGACTAAAATAGTAAAAGTTGTAATTTCGTTCAGAACCCACGACAAAAACGTAACATTTGGTGTCAGAAGTTGGATTGTGAAGAGGCCGGACTTTAAGGTATTCTTCGAGGAGAGAAGGGGGTACAAGTACGTCAGCGAGACCGTTTTGATTGGTGGATTCTGTGAACATTTTATAACATTCTATGGTCAATAGAAGGCAACAAACGGCAGAAATGGAGCAAATATATAAAACGTTGGAGGATTTCATGGAAAATCTAAATGCTGAGAGGCGAGTGGCTTGGGAAGAGGATGAACGTAAAAGGCACGCAGAACAGGACAGGCTTCAAAAAATTTTTGTAGATCAAGAAAATAAAAAGCAAGCGGATCGGGAAGAGGATGAACGTAGAAGGCAAGCGGATCGGGAAGAGGATGAACGTGAAAGGCAAGCAGAACAGGACCGGCTTCAGAAAATTTTACAAGACCAAGAAGATAAAAAGCAAATAGAACAGGACCGGCTTCAGAAAAAATTTCGAGATCAGGAAGATAAAAGGCAAGCGGAATGGGAACAAGATGAACGTAGAAGGCAATTAGAACAGGACCGGCTTCAGAAAATTGTATAAGACCAAGAAGATAAAAGGCAAATAGAACAGGATCAGCTTGGACGAGTTCTACCAGGACAGGCTATGAGGTACTCTTAAATTGTCCGGTAATGAACCTTTTGTTGGTGTACATTTGGCTTTATTCTGGTTACATGTATTTTAAACTTATTTATATGTTCTCATGCTTTGTTGATAAAGATTTGTAAATATTTCGGACTAATAAATTATTTTTGATTTTGAATTTGAATTTGTCAACTTTAACTATTGATGCTTCAAACTTGTTTTAAATAATGGGGAAAGTCAATGTGCTGTAATTGTTTTCTGACTGTGATATATATGGGTATTAAATCTATTTTACTTATTTTGATGAATCACTTGTATGCACCTATGTATCACTATTTTAAAGATTTTTGTCATTTTGTATGTCTTCCTTTGTGTTAGTTTAATATGTACTATGATAGTTTTGTCGTCTTCAGATAATAAAGTATTTTGAGTTTGAATTTCAGTTTGAGCTTTAGAAATGGATGCTGGATATAATTGTAGGCGAGCAAGGAAAATTACAGAAAATATTGGACAGGCAAAATGAGAAATTTGAAAAGGACGTAAACAATATACAAGAATAAGTTGGAAATGTACAAAAAAAAGTAGGAGACAAAAGGAAAGAAATGACGAATCTACAAGCAGAAGTTACCAGACTAAAAAATCAAGGACCCATCGAGAGGGTATTCGTCACAGGACAGAATATAAACCTCCAACAACAGGACAGAATAACAAACCTCCAACGTATGACGGTCAAGCATCCTGGAAAATGTACAGAAGACAAGTTGAAGCCGCTGCTGTTGTCAACGGTTGGAATATCGCAGAAATGGCTACATCACTAGTGGTAGCGCTTCGTGGATCTGCCCTGGAACTACTACAGACTATTCCCATCAGCCAACAGGGGAAATATGATATACTTGTGGTTGCCCTGGAGAGACGATTTGGAGACCAACACAGAAGGCAACTATATCAGACACAAGTAATGTCCCGACATCAGAAGCCTGGTGAAAACCTGCAAAAGTTTGAGGCAGACGTTAGACGTCTAATTCAATTGACCTACCCGAGAGCAGCAGAAGAATTTCAAGAGGAACTTGCTGCCCAATATTTCGTGGATGGTATCAGAGATCCAGAAACTCCGAAATTGCTACGTCTAGTCAAATTTGATAATGGCAGTGAAGCTTTGGTTAGAGCTCTAGAAATCGAGGCGACCGGTAACATCTCTAAGCCAAAAATCAGGGCCGTATCCATCCAGGAAGAAAAGCTGGCAAACAGCTGTCAATTAACTGAGATGGGCGAAATTTTGAAGAAATTAACCGAAGTTCTTCAGGCCACGGGGAGATTCCGGGAGCCAATAGAAGATAGGCCACGTAATCGAAACACTTCAAATCAGTGCTATGATGTGGGAGGACTGGACATTTCAAAAGAGACTGCCGAGTACAACTACGGTTTAGATCTCCATCTAGGGATGCTAGGGCCTCAAAGTAAAATCAGAAAAGCTTCAATTAATCACCATTGCGGGGCGGGTGTTGGCTAAAGAAGATAAAGCCACCAGGATCGTCTCTATAAAAAGCCTAGGAAAAGCTGCCGACAGTCTAACTATTAAAGGAAAGATCAACGGAAGAGCCATGACAATTACTGTTGATACTGGTGCGTCGGGATCTTTGATAAGGTCCAACAGAGTAAATAGAGTAGAAGTTCTACCCATATCGAAGAATGTATTTTTACTTACGGTTACCGGTGAGACTGCTGAAGTACTCGGAGAAATGGATATGGAATTTCAACTGTGACGAATTAAATTACACCACACAGTGTTAGTAGCTGACATAGAAGACGAATTTATTTTGGGGATGGAAATCATCGGTCTACATGGATTCTCTTCTTACAACAAACTTAACCTTCTGAAGCTTGGCACCGAAGAGTTCATCCTTATCAAAACAGACGATGGCACACCGACTAAAGTAGTGGCAACATGTACTGTCAGAATAAGCGGAAATACCGAGTAGATAATTTTTGGGAAATTGGAAAAGGGTTTTTGAGACTGCATGAGGTTTATCCAACATCACGGCAAAATACCGATAAGGATAGCAAATATTTCATCCAATTCCATCAAAATCAATAAAAGAGATGTAATAGCCACTTGCGAGCCGGTGCAGTGAGTAATGAGTTGCGAAACGTGATCAGAAGTAATACCCTTAACATCACCTAAGGAAGTCCTAGAACGTTTCCAGAAGTCGAGGCATCATCTGTCTTCCGAAGAACTGAAGAAAGCTGCATAATTTATCAAAGAGCACAGTCACAGTCAGAGCCCACGGAAAAGCGTAACAATACGATTTGGCACTGCTGTATGACATAATATATTTATGATATGCTAATGTGATAAGCAATGTCACAATCTAAGGAACTTAAACAATGTATAAATAACAATTACTTCCTAGTGTATGTACATACCTACTTTTTTAAAACATTGTTTAAAACCCAAATAGCCAAGTGACACACTGTGTAATAAAACCCTCAGTTTGACAACTTCTCTGCAATATTAGGTAAAATATTATTTTTCCTCTCAGACTTGCTTACATTTAAAAATAATTTAGGTTATTCCTTCCTTATTTAATACAAAAATCAATAAAAAAATACTACAGTGGAAAATGCTCTGCAAAACAGGCACTGTGGTATCTGCTTTAATCCCCCGATTTTCTTTAGGTTTAAACGAAAAATATATTAAATATCAAGTTTCTCAATGTTCAAAGCACCAAAACACAACTATCAATGGTTGAAAATTAAGAAAGCTAAAAAACAACGAAAACATAGAAGATGCAATGACAGAAATGGCGAAATAAAGGCCGTTCGTCGTGCAGGAACGTGACAGCGACCGCGATGTGGATGAGGAGACCGCGGGGCGCGGGATGTTAGTAAGTGAACATAGGCTCTTATGGGAAGTAACCATACCCTTTAGAATAAACTAAAGCCTTTAGTTTATTATTCTTAGGCTGCGGGTACACACAAGCGCGTAAATGCCATTGTTTATATGTTTTAACTTCACGCATTTGTATGAGACTTTTTAAGGAAATCAGAAATATGAAAGCCTGGCTCAGGTGGTAAGACCTCTCGTTTAGAATGCCAAAGCAATGGGTTCGACGCCGGGAGATTAGTTAGTTTTTTGGCATGCCTTGGTTAGCTTGGGCTAGTTTTTGTTGGTTGCGCCCTGCAGTGAGCGGATGGCATTGCATGAAGTGAAAATGTAAAAATATCAATATAAACATTAAACAACGCATGCGCGGAAACGTCAAACATTGTCGGGCGGGGTTAGGTTTTACGCGCTAGTGCGGGTACACTGATCATGGGCATTGTGAGATGAGAGCCTTAGTTTCACAACCGTTCTAGAGAAAGTTCGTTAATGTCCAACTTTTTGCGGATCGCTAGGTAATGGATCATTTAAGAATTTAAGCGGTTTTTAAAACTCCACATTATTATTACGATATATGACTGATATCATCTAGTGCAAATATTTTATCTTGTGCGTTCTAGAATTATCTGAACTAAGCTTATAAATAAACTAACACTCCGACAGTACCAAAACAATAGGATGTGCTTCAAAAATTCACAGACATTGATTCATCCATATCGTTTCCGTGCCGCTTCAATTTTACGCACAAATGGACTTGCCGTCACCAACGAGCTCATACTGTTTACATTTCTAGTTTTACATTTTCACTTCTCGCGGCCCCGCTCACTGCGGAGCGCAACCAGCAAAAACTAACCCAAGGCATGCCAAAAAGTAACTAATCGAAAAAAAAATGTGTGCTCAAGATCACACGATAGAAGTAAAAACTTCAACTAGCGGGGTCATCGTTTGTCAGAATTTCGATCCGAGCCTTCGTCGCAGAGATACGGGCGAAGAACGGTTTTTCCCCAAAATCCCCCCTTAAATTACAGCCCCGGTCCCCCCGTATTTTCTAAGGTGGCCTCCCATAAAAATTTCGACCCCGTACCTTTTCCCGTTCTCCCGAAATTAATTATTTAAGTTTTTCCTTCTCCCTTCTCCCCTGGCCAAACGGGGGGGGGGGGGTTACGGCGTCCCGTTTTCATCCAGGATCTTCTTTTTACCACGGCTACATCCCCTGAAAATTTCAGCCCTCTACCTATACGAGAACATGCCATACATATCCGAGCGTGACGGCTCCGAGCGTGACGCGTGACGGCTTTACTGAATTCAATACCTAAAAAAGTTTTCACTTCAAAAACACATGAAAGGGCCGGGCGTCGAATCCATTTGCTCTCGCGTTCTAAACTAAAAGCCTTACCATGCATGAAGTGGAAAAATGTAAACATCATTGAGGGGTGCGGTTGGGTTTTACGCGCTAGTTTGACAAACGTGTTGCTTGCGGTATATAAGATGGATGAATGAGTGATGCCCAAGGGCATTTATTTGTTGTATTGGTTGTTATTATTTTAGTTTTAAACCACATCAGATATTTTATAACAAATATAATAAAAAAAGGTTAAGGGACCAATCGTCGATTTTAGGGATAAATTCCAAAATGAAAAGGCTAGATTGCCTCAAACATCAAACATTAAAATCTGTCAGATCGTTCAATCAAAAAAATGCGTTTGAGATCTTTTATTCATTTGTTGTTTGTTGGATTGATTTTTGGCTCTGCTCCTTGCGGGCAATTCGCCAGCTAATTAGGGGTTTTATTTATTTATCCGCATGGTTATGTTCATAAACTAGCTGTCAACGAGGAATTAGTAGCATCTTCCGACAGCAGTCTGCCTTAAACTTTTCTGTCCGGTTCAACGACTCGACCTGACGTTGGCCGAATCGGCAGAATTACCCATGTCTCTAACAAGAGATATGATTCCTATGAAATTTTGACTACTATTTCACTTCACGCATGGTCGTCCGCTCGCTTCGCTCACTACGGGGGCGCAATCAACAAAAACCAACCAAAACTAACCCAAGGCATGTCCAAAATGAAGAAAAAAAACTTTTTACGAACATAGCTTTCAAAAAAAAGTATCGATGCTGACGGGAATCGAACTCGGCCTACTAGCCCATAGTTGTGTGCCGCCGTATCACATACACACTATCTGACCAGGTTCACTGCAAGCAATTTGCCGAAAACACCTTTTTTGCCAAATGTGTGTCAAACGGTCAAAACCTGAGCATGCGCGAATTTTTGCAGTCTGTTTACCTATCCCCTTCTTGGCTTTACGTTACCAACGATCTATAAAGACGAATGGAAACGCCACTGCGCACTGATAATGACTCGAGAGTGAGATGGGCTAAATGGATAGCAATAGCACTAGGACAGGCAGAAATGGCGTAAAGACAATGCTCTATGTGTACATATTTTATTTTGTATTGTATTAGTTCATTGATAAAATGTGCCGTTAATTGTTCCAACAGACGAACAAAAGAAGTCAAAATAAAATTCCACAGGTTTGTTTTTAAAATGTAATAGTACTTTCTGATATTATTAAATTTATACTTACAAGTACCGCGCGCCTGCCCGGCCAGGCAGGATCCACCTATTGCAGAAGATACAGTATACTTAAAACTATGCTAGCATGAAAAATGGTTTGCAATTTTTTACATGTTACCATCATAAAAATAATTTTTTTAAAATCATATAATTAATTTATTGGGTACTGCATAAAGTGAAAAAAAAAATACGATTGTAAATATTGTGGTACGCGCGCCAGCAGGAAAGTTAAAAAACAGACCGTTGTCTGCAGACGCTAGTTTTGCGAATTTAGCACTTCTACCTTCCTTTGATGTCGGCTTTTACCAATTAATTAAAGAAAGCGCTTACAATAAAGAAATCTGCTAAATCGGTGACTTCGACTTAAACGGCCTACACACGTAACGATTTAGGGTACTGCATGCAGTACGATATCGGTCGAAACTGTTGCAGTAACGATAAATCGTAGCGTGTGTAGGCAAATTGGATGCTTCGCAGTACGTAGTTGTCGTAGCGTTCGCAGTACGAAGCTTCCATAAAATATCGTATCAACGGTCGTGTTTGAACGCAAGTTGGTACGTGTGTAGAGTCACGGCTGCGGCAGTTACGATTTTTCCATTATATTGTACGCCCGAGTGTATGTGGTTGTTGTTACTCTGGATTTTAATTAACTATCATGGATATTAAAAACAAAGCATTCTGGGAGGAGTTTATTGAAGTGTATAGAGAAAATAGCTTCCACCCCTTCTTCAGTAATTTTTAAAATCAAGAGGCTCGTCTTGTTCGAGTACTTTTAACAACCTCATATGCGGATATTTGCCTCTGTCCAACAACCACTTTTTACACCATTTTTTCTTTTTTACTGGTTTTTGTTCACCTTCATCAATCAACAACCCTGTAACTAAACGAGCAGCAGCTTTTCTTTTTGAAATTCTGGAAGACATATTATTTCATTGTTTGCTGGCTTTTTCCGCTTCTACACCGCAACTGCAATAATATGAAATGCTGCAGTACGATGTGTTGCATCGTGTGTACAGAAAATGGTTGTACTGCAAGCCGTACGATTTTCTCTACGATATGCAGTTCAACGGACAGTACGATAAATCGTAACGTGTATAAGCCGCTTTATTGAAAGGCTACGTCCGGTGATTACTGAATCTGTTAACATTGCAGCATGGCGCCTAATGAGCCCAATGTATTATTTTACTTCACGCATGAACCTCCGCTCGCTTCGCTCGTTACGGGGGTTTAAGGCATATGAACTAACCATAACTAACCAAAGGCATGCCCAAAATGAAGTTGTTGAGTTGCTAACACTCCTTTGTAAGGGGGTGGAATGGCACTGTTGCGAGGCAGTTGCCAGCACACCCCTCGTCCGGCGCTTAAGCAGAGGCAGAGCTACCCTTCTGCTTGCGTTACACGATTCTCCGGTTTGAGGGGCCTTGTATTCGGTGGAAACTTCTAGTAATGAATTACACGACTGAGTTCCTATGCAAGGAGGCTTCGCACACTGTAGGTATGACCACTTTCTGTCAGAGACTCCAAACCCCCGCAGGGTATAACCCCGACCGCCCACAGGCCACGCTACCGCGCACGGAAATCCCAGGAGTCCTAGTAGGAATCAACCTCCACTACGCGACTCACCCCTTACACTGTCCAGCCGGCACGACTTTCCAGACTCCACACCCCCCCCCCCCCCCCCCCAAGGATTGGAACACTTTTTCTAAGCAAAAAGCCTTCCACTACCCGTGCCGAATTCTGTAATCCGTTTCAAACGTGTTCGTGCTACGACGGTAGGACCGGAAGTGCCCAAAATGAAGAAAAAATACTTTGTACAAACATAACCTTATTTTTTTTTAAAGACCGACAGAAATTGAACCCCGGGCCGCCGTATTAAAGACCCAGCCTTTAATCACTGAACCACCTGAGCACTTCCAGACAATTCATTGCACCGCAAAGACATTGGTGAGCGATATTTCAGATACTAGTGCACTTGTCAATGCATGCGGTTTAAAGGCCTGCTCTCTTCGCTCGCTCCGGAGCTCAAGAAGAGGAAACTAACCAAGTACTAACCCAAGAGAAACCCAAAAATGAAGAAAAAACTGTTTACTTTAAAAAAAAAACACCAAAACCGACGGGATTTGAGCCCGGGTCGCCGAAGTGAAGGTTAACCATGCAGACCCTTAGACCATCTGCTGACTTACAAACAACTGGTTGCATAGCGAAGACATGGCTTACCTCACGTAGCTAACCACTCACGCGCCTCCTATTCACAAGTGCACTAGTATCTAAAATCTCGTCAACGGTAAACTAGACTCATCAGGTGCCGTGCTAGGTCTAGATCTAAATAATCTGTTACTGAACAACTCGGGTCTACCTACCCGAAATTTTCTAACTTTGGACCTGCGCAATTGGCACAGCCTTGTGTTGTCGTTCTAATAATTCACTTCACGCGTATCCCTCCGCTCGCTTCGCTCGATCCGGGGGAGCAACCTATCAAAACTAACCTTAACTAACCCAAGACAACTCCCAAAATCAAGAAAAAAGCACTTTGGAAAATATATGAAATAGCACGTACGCATGTGTGAAGGCTCAAAATTGAGGTAGGTAGACGCAAATTACTGAACATGTCCAAATCATGCGCATGCTCATTTGAAAGTAAGGCGCCAGAAAGAAAACTGAAAATGTCAAAGCGTCTTTGATTTTAGCATTTTCTAAAAATCGAATTTATTGTAAAATAAAAAGCTGTGTTTTAAAATGTGTATTATCTTATAGATATACAGTTATTTTAGCAATACATTTATTTGGTTAGAAGTTTGAAATATATGTGTACAGTGACTACATAATGTAAAATGACTTTCCTCGCATCTTGATTGAAAATAAAAAAAATCCTTAATTCATAGGCGAAATATACAATATTTAGGCGGAAAAGCATCTATAATTATTAAAGAAAATAATGTCGACTTGTTTCTATGATCTAGACACCTCAGGAGGGCTTATGGATGTAAGTTAAAAGATCATTTGTTTTTGCTAAGCATATAAAATAATAATAAGTTGCTATAAGATGGCGGAAAATGCTAATTATACCATTGTGAAGGGACATAATCTTGGCTGGACAATTACATTAAGGAAGAGGTATTTGGAAGAGTCAGAAATAAGGCCCACTTTGCAATTTTACATGTTATGTGCATGGAAATGGGTGCTGTGCTTAGAGAACCATTTCTGGTGGATTTCATGTCAAATGAAGAGCTGCTAATTATTTTCTTATGAAAATAGTAAATATTGTGCTTATTTTATTCTACTCCAGATCCACCACTGGATCTGGAGTACACTAAAAGACTAACTAGGCAAAAGCTCCACCAGTCTATTATAGAATAGAAATACTAATAAAAACAGCCAGCCAACCTAAGTTAGTGAGGCTGGGCAAAGTTCTGGAAGAAATAAAATTATTTTGAACCAATTAAATGTAAGCTAATATTTCCTTTTGATGGATTAACATGATATTAAGATCCTCCACTGATGAAAATTTCTCTATGTATTAATAGGGGATCTAGTACATACTTATACCAGATTAGCCAGTTGTTGATTCCAAAACTTTAAATTTCTTTGATCCGTAAAACATTTTGATTTTGTTAAAGAAAGCTTTCATGCAAGCATGCTTTATAATGCAATAACCAACCCAAAGTGCAGAAACCTAATTGAAAAAAATCCAGCCATTCAAACAACATAATTTGTAGAGAAGGTGTTTCAAACCAAAATTTGTATAATATGTAAAAAATGTTTGAGATTAGTGGTGAATCATTAAATTTAGCTATTTAGGAACGTTTTCTACCATAATTTAAGATTTACAAAAATACATTGTTTTGTAAAAGAATCTAAAATATAAAACATTTGAAATAACCCTAACTGGATGAACACCTAGCTATTCAATCATTAAAATAATTTCTTTAATTAAAAAAAAATTGCAAATGTTTGATTCAAATGAACAATAAAGAGCTTATATATTAATATTAATAAAACCCTAAAAATCATGATCTCATAGCTAGAGCTTTCAGTGTAACATTATACTTTAATGCTCCCTATATTATTTGGACTGTTGACATTATGATCTGATTTACTTGTCAGTTCTGGTGTAACATTTAAGTAGTTTCGATTTTAAAGCTTTTTTTGAGTTCAAGGAAAGATTACATTAAATGGATCAGATTAATGTAAACGAATTTGCAGATGAAGAACATTTTTGCAAAATAAATTCAAAATATAGATGGCATTTAAAGTACACTTTTTGCTAATAAACACCTCAGCACTTTTTATCCTAAGGTATGGTTGCAGGCGCTTACTATAATAACATAATATAAAGTGTCTTCTGAAACTGTTTTTTGCACTTCAAAATAATAATAAGTTTGTTCTAGCAGCGATTTTAAACAGTTCCAAACCATCCGGAGTTTGCGCATAGCGATATAAACGACGCTTATATTGTTATGTGCAAACTCCGGATGGTTTGAAATCGCTGCTAGAACAAACCTAATATATTTTTGGCACAGATGTCAAAGTGACATTTCTTAAATTATGATTATAGGTTAGTTTAGTTGTCATATCTGTACATGTTGCCAAATCTTAGCTTCTATTTTGTTCTAAAAGAGTAATCAGAATCAGATTTTGCTGTATTGGCCCAAAAAATATAGTTTGGGTTAGTTTTTACTGACAATGCTAAATAATAACAAATAACACTCAATTGAATACATACAACAAACTAAAATTCTAACATGTAGAACTAGGTTAATCAATGGCTCAAAACTATCTGAAAAGTACTCTTCTATGTTATAATATGCCTTAGTAACCAACATTTTCTTCACCTTCTTCAGTAAATTAAATGTTGACATTTTTGGAATTGAAAGTGAGAAATTGTTAAAAAAATTCCTATTGTAAAAAACAAAATTTTGAGCAAGTGCGTAAATTGGGATGGGTAGGCTAATTTTAGATGAAGAATGTGTATTTTTAGTGTTACATCAGAAACACAGTTTCCAGAATAAAAATGGAGGACAATGTTAAGATTCTTTCCCTTATGAAATAAGGTCTGCATGACTGACTCCCTGTACTCAAGGCCACATAGAATGCTAATGGTGCTCTTCTGCAGAGCAAAGAGTGGATTAAACAAGTACTTTGCATAGCTCCCTAGAAGCAAACACCATAACGCAGGTGATAGTCCACCAAGGCAAAATAGGCACATTCGACCAAAAGCTTTCTTTTGTGCCACATATTGATTTTGTTACCGCCTCTTCATTAAAAATGTACGGTTTTATAATAAGAAACGCCAGTAACTTTAATAATTCAATTCAATAAAGCTTTATTGTCATAAATTTACAATTCAATTGACAAAGCAAAGTCTTATGCTACGAACTCGAAGATATAGGCAAAAGCAACTTATTTGATAATTTTACACTGAAGATACTTCTATACAATAAAAGTTACTTAACTATATTACATGATTTCAAAAGAATGTTAGTATATCTAACTATTAATAATTGGACAACAACTACAGCCGTGTTAATACTACATGAGTATAAAATATTTAAAAGAAAAAAACTAAAATAATAATAAAATTTTGTATAAAACATATTTACATGTCAGATTGGATGGGGTTAAAAAATGAACACATAAAATGAACAAACAAAATAAAAGGAACCGAAATATTCTAAAGTAACATTTGGCCTTGATAATGCTGAAAGTTCATTTAAAACCGGCAATTCAAGTACTCGTCCATGGTATAGAAAGCACACACAGCCAATAGATCACGATATTTAACTCTAAACCTTTTTAAATTAGGTTCAAGTTTTATGCCTTGTGGTAAATGATTATAAAATGGAATCCCACTGTATATAAAGGACCGATGGATCATGGCAAAGTGTGGTATTGGAAGTCTGATATTGTTACCCTGACGAGTCAGATGAATGTCTTGATTGGGAGAGAACCTCGACAAGTGCTTTTTTATCAAGCATACAGTTTCAAGAACATACAAACAAGGGAGCGTCAGTATACTGAATATGTCATGCCTAAAATTGTTATATTATAGTTTTGTTAGATCTTAGCTTGAGTATTGTTCAGTTGTTTGGAATCCTATTTACTCTTGTCACATAAACTCGCTTGAATTAGTGCAGCGCAGGTTTTTAAAATATTTAGCCTATAAAAGCGATGGTGTTTACCTGGAGAGAGGGTTTAATCATAAACTTTTATTGTTGCGGTTTATTGAGCACTCTTTATTCTTAAGAAGGAAAATGCATCTGGTAAAATTCTTATTTAACTTACTACATAACAGAATTGACTGTTCTTATCTGTTGTCTCATATTTGTTTCTTTGTCCCTCGTCTTCAAACTAGATATGATCACACCTTCTTCCTTCAAACGCCTCGCACTAATATCTTACTGCAAGCACCCACGCTTGCTATGTGTCAAATTTTTAATGAAATCTCTAAATCCTGTGATATTAACAGCTCGCATGTTGGTGTTGTTCTTAATGAACTGATTAACTCCCACATCTGAGTTGTACTGTTACATTTGTGTGGTATCTTCCAGTTATGCATGTTACTATCATGCTACTATTGTATTACTATTGTATTGTATTATTTAATTTTTGTATTCACGATGTATTGAATTCCATGTTATTGGGTTTTATACCTGTTTGGCATAAAGGCTTTATTATTATTATTATTATTATTATATAATATTTATTCTTAGCCACTATTAAAACTGCGATAAATATTATGGTAATTGTTGAAGTAATCGAGGAAAATTGTGTTATTCAATAAATATTTACGAATAGTAAGTATAGAGGTATCTGATATTCCTTGCAGAATCCATGGCTTATCTCATTTTGGTTTCATTTTTAGAAAAGGGAAATGAGGCATTAAATACCTGCACAAGCTGTTGATAAAATGTAAGCCGTGGGTTGCCTGCATTGCACAAGGGGCTCCAATAAGCCCCTGAGCAAAGGTAGTCTAGTTTCTCCCACAAAAACCGCCACATCTTCTTCCCGCCCTAAGTTTATTGTTACTTACAGAAGACCGCTTCATGGTCAGACAGACTGGCATTCAATACCATAAAGTGCACATCACCGCCACATTTGAGCATATGTAGTTCAACACAGAAATACCTGTGATTTGTTATTTTTGTAAAGAAATTTAGATACATTTGCCACTTTTTGATTCTTCAATCAGTTTTAGTAAATCTGGCTTTTACAATGCAATGCAAATAAAGAGAAATCGGCATACGTTTATTAAAAATGTAAAAATACAACAATAATAATGTATATTTCAGTTATTTTATAATAAAACCAAGGACAAAAAAAAATTAAATATAGATAAAAAAATAATGACCACAAAAATTTTATTGATTGAAATTGAGTTTCACAACGGATGGGCGTTTTCTGGAGACGAATTGTACCACTCTTCTTGAATCCATTCACATAGACAATTTATTTTCTAAAGAAATTTACATCTCAAGCAACTAGCCAAACTAAAGAAACTTAGGCAACTATATTATACACATCGCCAAAATTCTTGGACCCCCTCGTAAATTTTAAAATGAAATATCTATCATGGCTACTTTTTTGTACATTTAATCTTTATTTATTTCACCCTTGCTATGCATCTAAAAATGTTTACAAAAACAATTTCCCACAATTTTAGATCCCAATGTTTAAAAAGTGGTTCATATAGATTTAGCGTGTTTAAGTGATTGTTGAGTTTTTTTTTTGCAATTATGCCTGGCAATAGAATTTCAGTGTTCAATAGAGCAAGAATAGTGGCTTTGCGTGATGAGGGTCTGCCGAATCATCGAATCGCGGATAGACTACGGATTCCCCGCGCTTCAGTTATTCGAATAGTGCGTTTGTACTAGGAAACTAACAGCGTTGACTGGAGACGTGGAACTGGGCGTTCTATGGTAACTAATGCAAGATAAGATCGTTATGTAGCAGGCTATGTATGTCGTAATCGAACCATAACAGTCTCAGCTGTCCGAACTCATTTGAGAAGTATGATCGATTCATTTCCAGTACCAAAATACGGCGGAAACTTGCTGGAGCCAATTTGCGATCTAGGAGACCATTAAGAGTATCCAGGTTACTTCCGAGACATATGGCCGCTCGTCTACAGTGGGCACAGGAACACAGAGACTGGCTTTTAGCTCAGAGGCGAAATGCCCTTTTTTTCGGACGAAACCAATGAAGAGGGTCATGACGACTGCCTTTTGCCAGAGAAGTCGTTCCATACCAAGGAGGAACAGTAATGTTTTGGGGAGGCATAATGCATGGTCATCGTACGAAGCTTATTCCCATTCCAGACACTATGACAGGGGATAGATATGTTCGAAATATTATTGAACCCATTATTTATTCTCTCCGAAATGAAATTGGAGCCAATTCCATTTTCATGGATGACAATCCCCATCGCACGAGAAGAGTACAAAATGCACTAAAGATTCAGAATATTCAAATATTACCGTGACCAGCAAATTCGCCAGACAGGAATCCCATTGAGCACATGTGGGATTTCGTTGCACAAGCAATCACAAACAGAATTAGTCCTCCTATCACCCTCTAGGAACTCACACTCGCGGCCCAAGAAGAATGACACAACATCCCAATGGATACCATTAACGCCCTTATTGTTTCCATGCACAGGCGAGTTAACACCTTACTACAAAACAGGGAAGAACACAGCGAATATTAATGCATATTTGATTGCGCTATAAAGTGGTTTTCTTCTATATTTCAAATTCTGGTAATCATTTTTTTTATTATGCACTATTTTTCGTTTGTATTTTTTCCTTGTTGAGTTAAAATTTAATTCACCCAATTTGCATTGGATACATAACCAAATTAAATGTACTTTGTAATACACTTCTTGACTTATAATAATAGTATAGTGTCTCATTTTGACAAACATAAGGGGGGTCCAAGAATTTTGGCGATGTGCGTAAATACTATTAAGACATTATACAATAAACAGTTGTAAGATTAAAAGTAATAAAAATAAAAATCGGTACATTTTACAATATCAAATCAAAAGATACAAGTAAAATCAATTTTAGAGAATATGTGAGCATGTAGCAGACCTTTCAGCTTATTATTAAATTATTTTACATTCAGACTATCAGTTATTTGTGTTGGGAGATGGTACCAAAATTTTAATTCCCATATAGTAGGGGCAGTGGAGCGGGTTGTGCGGGAAGGTGTACCCAAGGGATCCATTCTGGGTCCTTTACTGTTTCTTGTATATGTCGAAGATGTGGCCTCGGCTCTGCCACATGCTAGGATTACCCTGTACGCGGATGACATCAACTTCATTATGAGTTATATTTATATATTTTTAACCTGTTATATTATAGTTATATTTAAATATTTTTAACCTGTACTGTACGCGTGAATGAATATGGAGTTTACTATTTGTGTATTATTATCTATGTTTTAATGAGTGATTTTAATTGTGCCTATTTTTTTCTACTGATGTATCTAAAATTTTGACTGATTCTTTTCTATTGACACCAAACATTAACTACAATACGATAAGAAGGTTCACTCTCCGCGGCGGCACGTCAACGGTGTGTCTCCTTCCCCGCGCGAAAACTAGCAGGCTATTGGCAGGCGATCTTTGACTGCACACGCTGGTCGAATTTCTAGCAAAGCTGGCCATAATAAGGTTTACCAGAAATAAGACATAAAAGTTATTAAGTATTACACGTGTTAAAATACAAGTATTTTTGTTGTTTAAAAACACTTCTTTATATTCTCACTGTCTCGAGGTACCATCAAAGTCATATTTACAAATTAAAAGTAAATTATAAATTTTATCTGTTGATTCAGCCAAAGTGTTACCTCTTTTTGTAATAACATCAGTCTTGCACCAGTATGGTGCAATAATGATTCTACCTAAATTTTAGCTTCAGTTTCACTTACTACAATATTATGGGGCTAGGGGTGGGCAAAAATAATCGATTATTCGATTAACTTTGAAGAAATTATCGACTAATTGGATATTGATTAATCGATTATATCAATTATTTTGATTAATCGTTTAACCGATTAATTTGATTAATCGATTATATCGACGAATTAATTATATCGATTATTTTGATTAATCGATGATACGCGATTATATCAATCAATCGATTAATCGAGGATAATCGATTGTTACATTTAATAATCGCCCAGCTCTAATTGGGATAACATTTTTTTGGCCTCCTAAACTTTGTCGTATGATGGATATAAGAAAAAATTTTTTTGTCCCACTCGCGTTTTTATAAGTTTATACTGATGCCACCGAACACTAACTATGCGATAAGAAGATTCACTTTCCGCAGCGGCACGTCAATCGTGTGCCTCCTTCCCCGCGCGAAAACTAGCAGGATATTGGCAAGCGCCCTTTGACACGGCGCACACTGGTCGAGTTTCTAGGAACGCTGGCCATAATAAGGTTTACCAGAAATAAGACAAAAGTTCTTAAGTATTACACGTTTAAAATAACGTGTTTTAGACGAAGATGCTTCATTGTTGAATTTTTAAATCATCTATATTTATATATAGGCACCCTATATCAATTATCACTAACGATAAAAATCATGTATAAAAATCATATGTATGTTCTTAAACCGTTTTAAAAAAATATTTTATAAATTAAGGGCTACTTCGTGGTAAATTTTTAATTTGATGATCCAAATTTTGTTTTTTTTGCAACGGTTAATTCAGGAGTCTCATGAGTAGAACGAATGTTAATTGGACAGAAACGCGTTGATGAGGGCCTGCAATTTTGGCTTACACGTATTTCAGTTATCGCTATTTTTAAAAATTGATCTAATAGTTACCAAACTGGTAAAAAATATAGAAGCATCAGTGCAGCTGTTGTTCAGAAACACTTGCTTATATTCTGACTGCTCCGAGGTACCATCAATGCCATATTTACAAATTAAAACTAAATCATAAATTTGATCTGCTCATTCAGCCAAAGTATTTATTATCTATTTTTGTAAATAACATCATTCTTGCACCAGTATGGCGCAATCATGATTCTACCAAAGTTTCAGCTTTAGCTTCATTTACTACAATATTATTGGATTAGGGTTGGACAAAATAATCAATTATTCGATTAACTTTTACGAAATTATCTATTGATTAATCGACTAATCGATTAATATTTCAGAAAATATCGATTAATCGATTATTTTGATTAATCATTTATTTCGACTAATCTATTTTTTGGTTAACCGATGATATCGATTAATCGATTATTTCGATTAATCGAATATATCGAAACGCCAAAATTTAATTAAATATATAAAACGGATTAAATTCGAGCAAAATTTTCTTCTTGATCTCTTTTATCAGAATCGAAATGTACATATTACGGCATATTTGTATTTGAAATATCGTGAAGTCATTAACAAAAAAAAAAGGTTATTATATTGCGAACTTGTAATTGCTATTTGATAAATATATCAATCTTTTACATTTTAAGTCACCAGCTCTATGCAATAAACAGAAAAATCATTTTTTTTTAATACTAGTTATTAAAAACGTTATAGATTTTTGAAACAGCCAGCTGAATACAGCTTTTATTGAAATTCGACCTGTGTGTGGCGAGAGTCCGCCAATCGTTACCAAGCAACCAAGCAAAACGCTCGCTGAACACGCACATCACAGCTGTCGCGGTTGAGTGGTTCTTCTTATCGTATAGTTAATGTTCGGTGCTATTGGCCTCCAAATTCACACGTAGAGGAACAAAAGCATTACAACTTACATCCACTTGGACAAATGTCCAAGTGGATGCTATGATGTTCTCTTTTCTTGAACATATGCAAGGCAGTTCTTATACATGTACACATTTGTCATGGTAAATATTTTGTGATATTTAAAGTATTCTCTGGAGGATTGACGATGAGCAAGGGAAAAACCAGCTTGCACGGCACGTTTTTGCAATATGAATATGCTGTTTGCATCAACAGAGATGCCCCAAAATTCGATTCCATATTGCAAAAGGCTATAAAAATAAGCATAGGATACCGTAATTGCAACCTCCTGGCTAATGTTTCTTTTTGCTGTTCTTATAGCGTAAATGGAACTGCTAAGTTTTTTATTTAGAGGACGAATGTCACTACTCCAATCCAAGCGCTGATTGATGTAAACTTCTAGGGACTCCCTGACTTGACTTGGCCTTCAATGTAAGCTGGTTGGAAATTATTCACTCGATGCATTGTCTGTCATTTGGAAACACATTATTAATCTATGGTAGCAATGATGTTCTCTATTATGCGTATATAGGAATCTGTATTAAATCTGCGTTCACAAGATCCAATGTCGTTTGCGCTCATCCATCTCCAGACCTTTACAGAGAAACGTCTGCTTTTTTAACATGTTTTTTATAAATATCACATTCCCCCAGAAGTCGCGACCTCTTCCATAATACTGTTAGCTTAAATACATATTTAGAGTAGTATAGGTCACACTATTGAGATGATATACAGCTTTATTTCTACGAGTGTGAATGAGACTAATTTACATTTCAAAATTTCAGAATAAAATTTATATAAGAAGATTTCTTGAAGTTTTTATTCATTGTCTATATATCAATCCAAATACTTTCCCCATTGCTTCATCAGCGATTCACGCGCTCTTTAAATTTCTCTTTTTTAAAGTTTAAGCTACGCGATAAAAAAGGGAGGCAACAAATTAGTTTGATATGACGTACACCATGTGTATAAGAGCTTTTTGGGTCTAAGATAATAAAAAAAAATACATTTGTAGGGAGAAATATCTATTACAACAAAAGTAGAATTGCTATGCTTATCTCCTACTTAAGTTTGTAAGATAACCAATAGCAATTTGTCAAGTTGAGCTTTGTTTTTTTTTGCAACATTTGACCTTTGGATGATTGTATTTAACTTGACTAATAAGACGGAATAATACAAAATTACATGGGCCTAAAACTATATTGCAATAATTATACTATCCTAATATACCTGAAAAATCTAGAATTAAAACAGAATGTGGTTTAGTTGCATTTACTGAGCAAGAATTGCGGATTAAAAGGAATAGGCTCCCTTCTTAAAATTTAATTTTCTGTTTGACGATTTATACACATGTGTGCATATCTGTATTTTCACAGATATACATACGATTTTGATAACCTGTTACTGGCCCGTTTGAATTACATCACATGCAGTACATGGGAAAATAGCCAATAAACGTATCATTTGAAAATTAACATTTTTTTTCCCAAACTTTATAACTGCACTACATAATGATAGTTGAAACACCGACATGAGTTTGCCTGATCTTGAATAATAAAAATGTTAAAGTAATAATACATAACCATTATTTAGGAAATTCAAGCCCTCATTGCCCCTCCAGGCAGCGAGAAGAAAGAAAAAGATAAGAAACCAGACCATCCATACTTCAAAAGACCTGGAAAAGGACATAATCACGACTTCTGTGATGCTTGCAGTGAAGGTGGAGATTTGATTTGTTGCGACAAATGCCCTAGTAGCTTCCATTTGGGTTGTCAGTGAGTATTTGTACAGAATAGGCTAATTATAATGTTATATGTTGGTTGGTCAGATTTTATCAAAATAATGATAGATTTTTATAGTAAAAATTCGAGATTCAATAATTATGTCTGTATGACATAACTACATGAGTATGGTTTCTCATATTATGAAGCTCAGTTGATGAGGCTGGATACCAAGTTGACTCTATTTACACCGATCTATCCAAGGCATTTGACAGCGTTTATCATCCGCTTCTGATAAGGAAATTCAGAGATTTGGAGTCATGAGTGGCTACATAGCATGGATTGGTCCCTAGCTCTGAGTGTTGTCAACGTGTGGTGGTTTGAGGATGTTCTTCACGCGAAGTTTGCGTTACATTTGGAGCCCCCCGGGTTCCCACATTGGATCGGTGCTCTTGTTCGTTAATGATGTCATATCCTGTTTTGGTTTGTTTCGCATTATTTTATATGCGGACGACGTGAAGTTCAACAACACCGTCGGTCCTTGTAATGTGAATGGTTTGCTCTCTGATCTCGATGAATCCACGTTCTGGCGCTCCTCTGACTTTTTGAAAATCAGTGTTTCTAAGTGGAAGTCTATTAGCTTCTACAGATGTACAACCCAATTTTGAGCACTCTCAGCATAAACAATGAATTTCTTGAAACCGTGGAATCTGTCAATGATCTGGGTGTGACATTTGATTGTAAGCTATCTTTTGATCAGCATATGGATGATATTATTCGCAAGGGTTTCAGATTACTTGGATTTGTCAAGCATAACATGAAACTATTAATGCCACTAAACCATTAATGTGTCTATATAACTCCTCTTTATGCGGTCCATAAGAAAATACTTAAGGAACTGCAAAATAGATTTATAAAGTATCTATTATACAAACATCGTTTTCCCTCCTCTGGACTCACCTATGACCAATGCTGTGTGGTATGAAGAGGCTGGAATGTAGAAGAAATAATGCACTGCTTCTCTTCACGTATTAAGTTTTAAACATGGTTGACTGCAACCAAATTGTGGAGTTGTTTACTTGTCCCCGTCAGACGTCTATTTTATAAACCTCTACATAGAACCAACTATTCTGCCTTCGTTGACCTACAATAGATTTTATTACGATTGTGATATTTTTAATATTCCTTTGCCACAATGGTTAGTGTTACATTCTGTTTTTGTTTGTTTCTTTTTTATTTTGTGACTTCTGTAATGTTGCGCAATTGTCCTCTTTAATGTTTATATTATTTGCACTACATTGTTTTTGTTGGATATATTTTTTTATGGTAACATTTGGAATGTTTATATTGTAGCGTCTGTTCAAATAAATAAATAATGTCAAAGGTAAGATATGGCATGATTTTTGGGATAATTCAGTGGATGTAGGGATAGTGCAAATCCTGCAAAAGAGATGCTTGAGAATAATGTTTGGAATGAAGCAGAGGGTTAGCTGCAAACCAATATTTAGGGATAAAGGTCTGCCTGCTGTCAGTTGTAAACATGTATATCTTGGATTCGGTACAATTGTTTGTAAAAATAAATCTTTATTTATTAATAATAATAAGGCACATACATATAATATTAGAACAAAAGACACGTTTTGGTTGCAAAATATAAAATACACTTACGTACCGTGCGTTCAATTTATATTGATAACATTTTGATTTGCTGTAACTTTTTTGTTTTTAAAGGTATCAAGGTAAACAAAAAAACAAAATGTAGGGTTGGTGGCCAAGATACATATAAAACAAAACTAACAATTTTCTGACATATAAGCCTATTTTATATATTCTTTAAATGGAACACCCTGTATATTACTATATTTTCTAGAGACCTCTAACCATATTTCGTGTATAATATCATATACCTATCTTTAGCCGTTTACGAAATATTGACAGTTGGATGTCGGGCATTTTGACATTTTGATAGGCTCTAAAATCTAAATCGCACTAGATCAAAACAGTTCGCACATTCCTATCTTTGAATTTCATAAGCAATTGAATGACAGTAACTGCGAATTTAATCCGCGGATAAAATTATAATTAACCGGAACTTTTAAACCTCCGGTTAAATTAATTTTCCTAAAATATGTGCAAACAGTTTTCTTTAATCTCGTGCAGTTTAGATTTTAGAGCCTGTCAAAATGCCCGACATTCAACTGTCAATATTTCGTAAATAGCTAAAAGATAGGTATAGGATATTATAGATACACCACACCTGTAGAGCCCAAAAATGTAGTAATGTACAGGGTGTTCGATTTAAAAAAATATAAAGTAGGCTTATATATCAGAAAATTGTTAGTGTTTTGTTTTATATGTAACTAGGAAAAAAAACTTGGCTACCAATCCTACATTTTGTTTTTTGTTTACCTTGATATCTTTAGAAACAAAAAAATTACAGCGAAAAATGTTATGTTAAGATAAATTGAACGCACGGTACAAAGGAATATACCGTTGTAGTGTTCTTAAAATATGGAGTAAAGTATCTATTGATTTCAGGAGTTTGCCACATATTGTTTTTTTGAAAAAGATGAAAAAGGTTCTACTGAAAAATCCTTTTTATTGCGTGAAAGAATATTTCGACTCGATTGTGAGGGTTTGAAGCCAGTATGTCTATTGGTTTTAAAATTATTTTTGAATCATGTTTGAATTCATTTTAATTATACTTTAAATTTAGATTGTGATAATAAGAGTAAATAATTTTAAATTGTGTGACACTTTCTACACCTTTAATAAGATATAATGTGTATCTATCTACTTTGTATGTGTATACAGGAACAAACAAATGCTGAATAGTATTATTATTATTATTATTATTATTATTATTATTACTATTATGATTTGCACTCCCTCTAAAGGGAACATTCACTTATCCCAGATATCCCTGATATCAAAAGAATTTTACTATTATTATTATTATTATTTTACTATTATTATTATTTTATAATTATTATTTTATTATTATTATTATTATTATTATTATTATTATTATTATTATTATGATTTAGCCTTACGGCATTCGCACTCTCGCTAAGGGGAACATTCACTTATCCCAGATATCCCGGATATCAAAAGGATTAAGCTCTGAGGGAACTCTTTCCATGTTATCGGGTTCTGGGTGGCGTCTACGAGATGTTCGCTCAATCCGAGATCCTTGAAGTTAATTAACAGGTTCTTTGGAATAAGTCCTGTTGATGACACAATGATTGGCACCGTTCTTACTCTCTCCATTCGCCATTGTTGCCGGATTTTCTCTTGTAAGTCTCGATATTTGGCGATCTTTTCGGCGTGCTTGACCTGCAAGTTGTTGTTGGGTATGGCGATGTCGATCAGCGTGGCTTCCTTGGCCCGCTTATCTACGAGAATGATGTCCGGTCTATTGTGGGTCGTCGTCTGGTCAGTAAGCACGCACCGGTCCCAGTAGATCTTATGGTTGTTACTTTCTAAAACAAATTCGGGAGTGTATTTATAGTAACTTACCTTTTCCGTCTGCAGCAGCGACAGCTTGTATGTTAGTTCCTGATGGATTATCTTCGCAACTGCATCGTGCCTGAATTTATATTCTGTTGCTGCGAACGTTTGGCATCCTCTTGTAATATGCTTGATTGTCTCAGTGGTTTGGCAGCCATATCGACATCGATCATCCACCACCGAAGCATCTCCAATTATGTACTTGAGATAGTTTCTGGGGGGAATCACTTGATCTTGAATAATCAGCGGAAAGTCCTCGGTTTCGGGGAACATTTGTCCTGAAACTAATCAATAGTTCGACACTGTATTGTCGACATGATCCTGGGTAGCCTCATTCGCATGCCTACCATGTAAGGACTTTTGCTTCCACACTCGAATCTTCTCAAGGTCGGTATGATGGCGGTCTTGAACCTGGTGTTCTTTTAAAAGCAGTGGTGTAGAGTCATCTGCGTTGCAACTGCTGTTGAGTTTTTGCCAAACATTTTACCCTTCTAGTAAATTATACTGTTAACTCAGCCTTCGTTGGGCCATGTGATATGTGCATTGTTTGTTTCATTCCGAAACACTTGTAAAATTCATCTCCCTTCATTGCCTCGATGTTCTGGCCGTCCCTAAGTTCAAAATGACCTGAACCTACTTTACCTCGTAGGATGTTCACTGTACGGCACTTTTCCAGTCCAAACCGCATTCCAATATCCATGGAGAATTGTTCTTCAACATTTGTTCTAGCTGATTTTTGGTAGCTCCCATAAGATTTAGGTCATCCATATAGAGCAAATGATTGACTTTCTCTCCTGCCTCGTTATTGTTTTTGATATTGTATCCATAGGAAGTAAAGTTCAGCTGTTGGGATAGAGGGTTCATCGAAATACAGAACCATAGCGGGCTGAGAGCGTCTCCTTGAAATATACCTCTTTTAATTGGTATGCTTTTGGTGGTAATCCCGGCTTCATTAAGATATATTTTCGTTTGCCAAGATTTCATGGCATGCCTTAAAAAGTTAACAATGTTAGCATCAGTCTTATATATTTGAAGAATCTTTAGTAGCCACTCATGAGGCACAGAGTCGTAAGCCTTTTTATAATCGATGTAAGCCATGTACATATTCCTACGTTTAGAAAATGCCTGGTTACAGATGATAGAGTCGATTATGAGTTGCTCTTTGCACCCCATTGAATCCTTAGCGCATCCTTTCTGTTGGTCAGCAATAATCTTGTTTCGCTCGCAGTGGACATATAGCCGATGCGCTAGGCAGGTTGTTATCACTTTGTATATTGTTGGGAGACACGTGATGGGTCGGTACTTGGATGGATTCTCCGTGTTTTCCGGGTCCTTTGATAGAAGGTATGTGGCACCCTGAAATAGAAAGCGTGGCATATTTTCAGGATGCGCGATTACGTCATTAATTAAATTTGTTAATTTTTCGTGGGTACATTGGAATTTCTTGAGCCAGTAATTCTGTATTCCATCTGGGCCAGGTGCCTTCCAGTTATGGGTATCTCTGATGACGTTTGTAATTTCCACTGTCGTAAACGGCTCGTCAGGCATTTGGTCGCATTCCTGGGAGGTTCGGCGCTCCCCCGCAATCCAGCCTGCTTCAACGTTGCACTGGGCCGGTGTTCCCAACTGTTCCCTCCAAAATTGTTCAACATCGTCACTACTGGGGAATTTGTTGTTCGATTCTCTAGCCCTCGTATTTAATGCTCTGTAGAATGTTTTTTCTGATCGTTGAAATAAGACATTATCTCTTTTTCTTTTATTACTCGATTTGTACCTCTTTAAGCGCCCTGAAAATACAGATAATTTTTGTTTTAGAGTGTCAAGACATTGATGGTGTGTTTGGTTTTCTGGATCATCACGAGCTTGGATTCAATATCGAGTCATGATTGAACGAACCCAAGCTTCCAGCCTATGGGACCTTACTCCATTGATGTATTCTTTTAGCCTTCCTATATCTCTTCGTATGTCATCAATCCTAGCATTCAATCTTCTTTCCCATTGGGGTGTTTGTGGCTCGTCCACTGTTTCCGCCCTTCCAGCGCAGTAGATTAACATATGAAAGTGGTCCAACGTGTTCGCCTGGGTGATATAGTTTGGCAGAATTCGGTTGTTCATAATAGTAAGGGCGATTCCTAGTTTCTTTGAGAGGTTCACCCTAGGTAATGGTGGTCTACTTAATGGATCGGTGCCATTGTACTCCACAATTAGCTTTCTAATCTCTGAGAGAAGTGTTTTGAATAATCCTTCTGTGTCCATATTATTATTATTATATTATTATTATTATTCTAATTATATTATTATTACTAGTTTAATTTTTGCCTACCTTTGTAGTGTAAAATTTTGAGAAAACCCGTTTTCTAACTTTCAATGACAGATTGGGCCATCTTGATCAACCTGAGGAACTAAAAAATACTTTTGGAGAAATTTTGGTCATTAGATAACTTTTTCCCTAAATCTCTACGACAAACGGTTTCCGAGATTTGGCCAGTCCTCACCCTTAAGGAACTATCTATATTGTAATATTGCTAGGATGTTATCTCTCAAATAAAATCAATGTGTGTGTATAACAAACAATGGTAAGCAGTACATCTATCAAGCTACACAAATCAAGCAGGGAGGGCCCCAGGGTTCCATACTGGGGCCTGGTCTCTTTTTACTGTATGTAAATACTCTGAGCGAAGAACTTGTGACTGGCCTGGTTTCGCAGTATCCGAATGACACATCTGTGGTGCTGTGTGAGCTCGACTTGTCTGACCTTTCAGAGAACTGCTCAGTGATGGCTAATCAAATGCAGAAATGGTGCGAGGGAGGCTGTCTTCGGCTGAATACGGACAAAATAAAACTTGCCTGCTTTAGCAAACAACAAAATATAACCAATTTCCTCTATGTGCGTTTGAATGGCAGGTCAGTTTCAGTTGTGGAGGGTGTGAATTTTTTGGGTGTTCATCTTGACCCAACCCTCAGTTGGAACAATACACCTTCAGAAGTTACAATCCAAACTAAATAGTAATTGTGCTTTAATTCGTAGACTCAGAGAAATTTTATCAATAAATTCAATACGACAGTTTTACTGTGCCAGTGTACAATCTATTATTAATTAATGCATCTTGCTTTGGGGAAAGTCACAGTGGGCACTCGATGTGTTTAAAGCGCAAAAGCGTATTGTCCGCTGCATCCTTAGGTTGCATCCTAGAGAACATTTTTCTCGATTAGGGTTCCTGACTGTGCCTTCATTGTATTTTTTGTCTCTTGTAGTGTTTGTGAAAAGATTTCCAGAAGCCTTTCAGCAAAACCATGGTAATTATTCCACCTTAGCATACCCACTCACTCATCAGCATTTTTCAAGAGGGGTCCCCATTACATGTGTGTCCAAGGCCTTTAATTTATTTATTGCCCCATCGGCAATAGAAGATCTAGAAAAATTTAAGAAGGAGACTAGAGTCTTTTTGTTGGAAAAGTGCCTGTATCGTTCAATTTTGCCACTGAACTCTGGTCAAAACTGTATTTACTTTCACTTTAACTATGGTATTCATATTTCATATTTGAATGTAAATTTTAAGGATAGTCCACAACTATTTGCGAGGTGATATTATGTAAAATGTTTCCATTCTGTTGATTGTTTTGAGTAAAGTACTTTTAAGTATTTGTTTTTAAGCAGCGCAACTCTTGTTGTTTTTAAAACTTAGAACTCTATAATTGGGACTCTATCAGTCATATCATTTACAGTTGGTGACGTTGCTGTGTCTTTTAGTGGAATTTTGCTGGCAATAACGAAATTTATTTATTTATTTATGTTCATGTGACTATTAATTTATTGAATTTGCTTACTTTATTGTAAAGGCCATGTTGCCTTATTTTATTTCTTTAATATTTCAGTGATCCACCTTTAGATTTTAAAGATATACCGGAAGGAGATTGGTTATGTCACAGCTGCAAATATCAGAAACATCAAGAGATCGACAGTCTCGGCAGCCTAAGAAAAAGATCTGACAGTACTTCTTCTACTGGAACGTTAGGTATAAAACTTCATTTGGTCTAACTTACAATTTTTATCTTCTCATGTAGTTGCATGTTCTGGATCATACTATGAAACATTTTATTGTAATTGACAATAAAGCTTAATGTTATAGCGAATTCGTACCTTTATGCAATATCTTAGGCGGCTGGTCCATTTACGCAACTAAAACCATCAAACCAGTTGCATGCAATCATGAAACCAGTCGCGGACGAAATTTTTACTATTGAGGCAACCTTATGTCCGTCCATTTGCGCGACTGCGACCTATTTTCGACGCAACATATACGAAACCGATATCATGAAACCAAACTTGTCGGTTGCGTATTGACCAGTTGCGTGCGCTCCATATACTGGAGTGAGTCGTAGGTGCATGTTTTGCCGTACAATAGTTCTTGAAAGAATGCCTAGAGCTTCGTCGACTGGCAAGGAAACTTCGAATATTGCTCTAGTGCAGGAAGTATCCTTGCTTATATAATTATAAAATTAAAGAGTATGCCAGAAAGGATGTTACTGACGTTGCCTGGGAGAACATAATAAGAGGTGAGTACAAGAAACTAGTAATTTATCCTTCAAAAAATACTTTGTAATAAATTACAAAACCAATTCACCTATTTGGGGAGTAGTTTTAATGGAAACTGAGAAACTAGTACCTATCATGTTTGTATTATTTATTTATTTATTTAATTATAGAAAATGCATTATAATAATTTTTATTCATTGACACAGTAGATCCATTGGTTAGGCAGTGTAGCGCAGCTACTGGCTCAAAAAGTAACGTGCAAAGTAATCTCGCAGGTTATTTGCAGTAAGCCTTTGGTGAAAATTATTAAGCGGTTCTTAAAGTTAATGAACATGATTGGGAAGGATTTGACCAATTTCATAGTTATCCAATCGAAAGGTTGGCGGGTATATACTAATTTTTGTCTGATAATGTTGTAGATATACTATGAAAAATATTGTTTACTCAAGCTTACTAGTGTTCATACCAAGAGTGCACTCAATAGTTTTACTTGCCCCCCTACTAAATCGATAATTAAAAAAAATTCGTATTGTGTTCGTTTAGGGTATAGCCTCACCATATATGATGCAAGTGAATCAGCCTCATCTGCAACAAAGTAGTATGAAAACATCAAATCTTCTCTGTCATATTTGAATCTAGAACCGTTTCATAAGCTTAATCTATCTCAATTTCTGAGCAACTAATGTCCCATTATGGAGGCTCTAACTAATCCGTCATCACTATTCCTCCCAGCATATCCAACTTTAATCATTGTAAAGCAGGCGTCTGTGTCACAAGCAGCCATAAGTATACTGGGATGATATCCTTTGTAATTATAGTTAGTAGAGCCTGTGTTTCTTTATACGGACGTGTTTGCCGTCTATGGCAGCAATGCAATTTGGGTATATTCCATACGACTTGAAAGCGATCCGATATTTCTAGTCACTCCACAGTAGAGTGCAATTTTATGTATAGAGGTTGTAATGTCCCCCTGGTTGCTTTTGTCGTTCTTGATATTATTCTTATTGTACAATCGGCTGTAAGAAAATGCAGAGAAAGGTCAGTGTACTTTTATCCAGTGGCCAGATACCTGCAAACCACGTCTTCTTTCAGTAAATTATCTATATTTATTTTTCTTTTTTGTTCAGTTGCAAAGGAATGTGGCGTAATCGTCGGACAGTGTTTATATGAAAACAAAAACCCCCGTCTAGTGGTTCCGGTAAAAAATCCTCCAACCCATTCTTACTTAAATGATATTATGCATTTTATTATACCGTTTGTTAGGGTACAAAACTCCGAAGAAATTCCAGATAACGTTCCCTCGCCACCAAGCCCAGATGTTCAACCACAGCTTTGTTCCGAAATATCAGACAATTAGGAAAATACACAGAGTGAAGTTTCGCATGAGTTAACTGACAAAGCACCTGTGGGTTTCAATGGTGATCCAATTCATATTCTTGCAAATCTAAATTTACCAGAAAACATGTTCTCATTTTCTCCCGTCTCCTTTATTGAAATTAGAGATAGCATTGATAATTAAAAAAATAAAGCAAGTCGAGATATCTTAGGCCTAAATGCTAAGCTGATCAAATCAATTAAAAACAGAATCATTAGCCCTCTTACTAAACTAATTAACCGATGCCTGAAGGAAAATGTTTTTCCTGATGTACTGCCAAAGTGATACCGATTTCTAAGAAGGGTGATTCTGAGAAGCCACAAAACTATCGACCTATATCTTTGCTGCCAATAATTTCAAAAATCTTTGAGAAATGCATAGCCACCCAATTGATAAATTTTTTTGATGAAAATAACTTATTTACTTCATACCAGTTTGAATTTAGAAGGGACAAGAATACTGTTATGGCAATCTTGGGACAGTCTCTTTTATTCATGATTATTTTAATAACTTAGATTTCAGCAATGTCTTGTTCTGCGACTTAAGGAAGGCATTTGATTGTGTGCCACGTAATATATAACTGCATAACATTGGCAAATATGGCTTTAATACGAACAGCATTACCCTTCTTAGGTCCTATTTGACGGGCAGAGAGCAGGTTGTGAGTGTGGGTGGGGTGTCATGAGAAAAAGTGGTATTATTATAGGGGTTCCCCAGGGATCGGTTTTGGGACCTATACTATTTTTAATGCACATAAACGATTTGCCATCTAAAGAACCAACAGCTAAATTTACTCTTTTTGCTGATGACACAACAGTAGCATGTAGGGCAGATTCTCTTGAGACCTCAGAGCTTGAGATGGACATTTTGCAAAGTGGCATCCAAGACTGGTTTGACACGAACCTACTACATCTTAATGCTGACAAAACGAAAAGGGTCATTTTTACTCTGAGACAAACTGATCTACCAAGGGAGACCACAGTAAAAAATTAGTGTGTTCATCTAGACCCTCTTCTTCAATGGCACTCGCACATTGATGCAGTGGCTGCAAAACTGAGGAGCACAACATATGCTCTACTTTGCCTTGCTGGTTGCTCCTCTGATAGTGCCCTGAGAACTGCATATTTTGGACTCTATCACCCTGTGACAACATATGCCATTTTGGTGTGGGGCCACGCTCCCCAAGTAAAGAGGTTGTTTGCACTGCAGAGAAGGGCAGTTAGAGTTCTTGGCAGATTAGGTTACAGGGATGACTGTAGACATGTATTTACAACTATGGGTATACTCACCTTACCATCGGTTTATATCCTAAGAAAACCTACTGTGGGTACAGAGGAATATGAGCCAATATCAGATGCATGGAGATGTCCATAATTCTGAAACTAGAAGTCTGAACAAGTTGGTTCCAACTTTCCAGAGGCTGACAAGATGTCAGGGGACCCTGGGTGTCTGGCTGTGAACCTAATAAACTACCAACCAATTATACTGAATTGCCTTTACTACATTTTAAAAATAAAATTAAACAAATTCTTATAAGAAATGCCTTTTATTCGACTGAAGAATATTTTAATTACATCTTTTAGGACTGATATATTTTTAGTATTTTTCTTAATTGTAATAATTTTCAATATGATTGTCTACAAAATATTTTAACATTTGTCTAGTTTAGTGTCTTTTTTGGTTTTAGTGTTTGTTTTATGACAATTTTACCTTAATATTAAACTTTCTGTTGACTTGTGTAAATACTATTGTGTATATTAACCCCAATAAATGAATTTGAATTTGAAAGTAAAGTTGTTCTCAGGAGATCCATACCCACCGCATAACGAGCCGTTCTCCGAAAATAACTAATAAGAAGCTACGTAATAAAAATAAAGCTAAACAAGACTATGCCTTTATGGATTATTTTCAAAGTAAAAATAAAAATAACGAGCGAAAGCATTTCCTGCTTAGTGTATTGCCCGATGTTGAAAACTTATCCGAGACCCAATTTAGAGTATTAGACACTATAGATTACGCCAGATCATACCAGGGTTTTCCTAGAACTGACAATAGATCATGTCAGGGTTATCCTAGAACTGACACCCCATCTTCCGTTGGTTCCCCCAACTTATACTGCTTTATCATCACGATCAGTTGCCTCCCTAAATTGCCCTCAGCAACCAATTTTTCCACCGAATTACTTACATGCTTCCCAAAAAGACGGCCAGAAAACACCTGCATATCAATATTCGGATGATCTGATTATGAATTCCTTCCTGGTCCCCAATCCAGAATCAACAATTACTAATCAAGCTTCCTCATACTTACAGTGAAGATTAACCAACCTATTCAAGGGAAATTATTTTAATTAATATTTTACATATATGTACATTTTCTTTTAAGCTTGAATAAACAGGTCCAAA
Organism: Pissodes strobi; assembly: GCA_016904865.1. Classification (NCBI taxonomy): domain Eukaryota; kingdom Metazoa; phylum Arthropoda; class Insecta; order Coleoptera; family Curculionidae; genus Pissodes; species Pissodes strobi. The sequence continues at coordinate 42,101 of MU182932.1, forward strand.
ATGTTGAATTTTGTTCCTAAGGAATAATTAAAAAAAAAACTACTACGTACCTATATGTAATCAGAAGCAGCTCTGTTACTCCAACCGAAATCTCGTATTTTTCCTTTCAATTCGTGGACCAACTCACCTCACCAATTTATAAATTTTCATTAAAACGCTTTCGGGTTAGTTTGGGTTAGGATTCAAGGCATCCAAATCTTCATCGGACGCCGACATCGACATCAATTGGTCAGTTGCTTATATGAACTAGCCGCCTAAGGTTGCACATTTTCCGTTGAAATAAATTAATCAATTAACTAACAGAAACTAGTGAAACAACACAAATAAAATAAAGGCTACCCAAAAATATACATGTTAGATAGAAAAATTTTCGGATCCATTAGTGTCAAATGTTGTAGCAAAACCATTGAAAAAACCCAAGATGAGTCCAATGGAGTTTCTAATCGATGCTGCTAGTGCAATGAACCCCAAACAGTTTGAATTGCCCAGAGAAATGAGTTTACCGAATATGTCGTTCCCTGGGGCTGATAAGAGTAAGTAGAATGTTGCTTACTGGTATATGCATGCATAAAACATTTCATAGTGCAATTTTTTCTTCGAGGCCCTCAACAATTGTACCATATTTACATAGTGTGAACTCCAAGTATTTGCACTATTGTTTTAATAATTGTATTTTGCCTTTTGATTTGTAAAGTTAATCAAAGTTTGATAATTTTCTTACTAGAATAAACGTGGTTGCACTAGATCCAAACTTTGTCTGTACATTTAGCCCAGATCAAACTTTTGCCTTAGTGTTTTGGGATCTTAAAACCTGTAAAGTTAATGTGTGCAGCTTTTCGTGTGGGTTTGCTGGTTCCTAGTCAATAATCGCGACTACTGGAAATGCAGACATGTCTTGCTAAGCTTAATTTATGTAGTTTAGAAAATAACAAATGGAAAGTGTTAATATTGATGTGTTGCCAACACCAGGAAGTGTCAATAATCTGAGTTTACTTTTTTGGTGATTGTTTACCAATTTTACGTTAGGGCTTGTAAAATAAAAGACGAATTGCAGCTTTTTTTGAGAGACTAAAATTGCCTGTCTAGTGGAAGAAGGTGGCTGGCAAGACCGTGCCTGAATAAAAGAAACAGCTTTGTGATGGATAATATAGCGTAAATCCATAATAGCGTAAGGAAATATAATATTTGGCTACTTGTGAATTGAATTTTCAAAAGACGTAATCAGTAATAATAATTGAAGAGTGTTTGCTAGATTTATTAATTCAATTCATTATATTTGAATTCTACTTGTCCGTATTTTATAAGTTAAATTACAAATTCATTAACGGATTTTATGGATATCAAAATTAATTCTAAACGAGGTTAGAATACAATATAGCTACAAGAAAATTGTCTTTAATCGCAACTTTTGATTATTCGAAATATTTGCAAGAAAAAGGTCACTGGTTGGTTGAATAGAAGTCGAATCTAATCCAATTCTCTGCATTTCAACATTTAAATTACAAACTCAGCGTGCTTAAGATGTTTTTTTAAACATTTGTCAAGTTGCATTGTTAGCATGTTTATGGGTCGAGTAGTCGAATTCTTACATGGACTACATGAATTCATAATTTTCAGTTGAAAATCCGAGGATGCCAAAAAAAACAAAGCAACGTGACTATGAAAAACTACCCAATGGGTTAGTACCATTACCAGCCCGAAAATGTGCTGAATGCCGCAAATCATGTCGAGTCGCTCCTTTGGTAGAATGTGATTTTTGTCCATCATATTTCCATTTGGATTGCTTGGATCCCCCTCTAACGGCGCCACCTGCAGGAATTTGGATGTGCCCGCAACACGTTGAGCACACGTTGGTAGGTAGGCAAAGATATCGCAAGAAGTGTAGTTAGAGAATGTCGCAACTGAATTTACGTAATGTTATAATCATATTCGGCTTCTTAGAATTCCGAGAAAACTATAGTAGTATTTGCAATTAAACAAATCTGTAATGGTACCTATTTTACTACAATCTTGCTTATGATTGTTTTTTCAATTTCGCATTTTCTAAAATATTGCTCATATATTATAAGTTATATTATTTGATATATAATTAATTATTTAACAATGGAAAATTTCATAAAAACGCGCATTGAAAAATTCCTACCATTTAAAGGTAAATAACTTATGGATGACGTCATGGCCCATAGGTCTTGCAAAATTATTATCGGATTCAATTCGATAATATAAATAATTAACATGGAGCATTTACGATAATTGTAGCGGTATCTACCGATAGGTATACAGCGGTAATCAGCTGATTAACGTCGATACGTTCTGGTAAATGGTAATTGTCGAACGGAACGGTGCGAGTCGCGAATAACTTAAAAAAAAAGTTTGATTATAATGAAGAATAATATAAACGTCAAGCTATCTCTTGACTACTTTTCAAATATTAACTAGTAGTAATTCGGAATCTGAAGGCATTATAAAGTAGTTTCAGCTTCAATACAGAACACATAAAAGAAGAAAAAATTAACGTGTGCTTATGGAAAAATATATTGAATATGTTGCTTTTGGCTATGTGATGTTGAAGGTATTTAAATTATTTCTCTCTAAAAATGAATGTAATAGTAAAATTATTTTCAGAATTTGGAAATTATATAAGTAACAACAGGCTCGCAGGATAAATTTGTCGGATATGTCAAAATAAGGTGTAAACAAACCGATATGTACCGACACAAATAGCAGATCCATAAAGGTGGATCGCGATACATGTATCGGTAGATTCAATTGAATTTCAGAACGCGGTTGGTTAATGGAACACAAATTAACGAACGCTCAGATACCTACCGGTAGATACCGCTCCAATTATCGTAAATGCCCAATGGTGTTGAGTTGGAAGAGTGATTTTGGAATGTAATTTTGGAAGTAGTTTTATAGATATGTTGAAGTTTGTGTAGATACATTTATTTTACAAAAGCTGCAATTATTACAAATGATTTTTGCATTTGTAAACGAGACTATGGTGAAACAGCCCCGGAAACTGGAGGGACTACACAAGGAAAGAAAAATTATGTTGTTAGAGTTCCTTCACATTCATAACCTATATAAACATAAAAAAGAGAAAATATTGTTACGTTTCTCGCGTGGGTTCTGATAAAATTACAACTTTTATTATTTTAAACTTATGCTCTCTTTATTCTTTATCACTGTGTACCGGGTGGCCAAATAAGAAAGGATGCCGGCCATATCTCGGAAACTATTTACTCAACGCCACCTAGACAGAAAGCCGAACATGTGTTTCCGATCAGCTGGTAAACCTAGTCATTCCGATATAAATCGATAAAGGTGGGGATCAGTATTTAATTTATATTTCGTTTTAAAAACGGCCTAATTTGGGAAAAAATAAATTACATTATGACCACAAAGTGTGAAAATTGTCGTAAAATTGTAAATTGTAAAAATCGTAAATAATGTTATGAAGCAAAACAAAAACAACGTGAAAAATACAATACTTATCTACTTTAAAAGCGAGTTTAAAAGTGTGAAAATTACAATAGTGTGATGAAAATCGCAGTAGCAATTAGTGTATTATACTAATAATCTAAAAAGAAATCATTAGGAATTTTTTATGAACGTACTTATATCAGTATTGTCTCCTATTGTTTTGTAGGCTTTGACCTTTTTAGTTCAGGCATTGTCTTTGGTTTTAAAATGTCGTTTTGGTTTTTAACGTAATTGTTTAAAAGAATGTTTGAAACAGTTTTTATTAGAGCCTTAATAACGTATTGTTGGTTATGTTCTGGACAATTGTGGCCCATAAACAAATCAAGGTCTAACCCATCAATTGTTTCAGCAGACATTTTCATAAGGACATATCTCCGATTTTTATGTCTTAAAAAGCAGTCCTCGTTCAGTAACATTTTTTGTAAAACCACATATATGTATGACGAACAAGTTACTACATCAAGGTTTGGATAACAAAGTCCTCCCCGATCATTTGCATTGATTAATTCTGTTCTTAGATTTAAGTCCATTTCATTTTCTGTTAAAAACACTTTACAATATTTACATTGAAGTCTTTTTAAAAGTGAAAATACAGCATAACCAGAAATATACACTATTGAAGGCAAAACTGTATCAGAAATTTCTGAAATATCGTCCTCACTAATTTCACAGTTGTTTCTCAACTCTACTGCAATGTGGACATTTTCGAATTTGTCACCTTCAACAAACTCTGAAAGACTGTCCTTAGAAATTTCTAAATCTCCAAATTTATTTGACTTTAACATAAGAGGAATTACACTTTGCATCCGTAGTTTACTTTCCGATTCAAAGATCTGACGAATTGAGATATGGTATTGCAACCCAGCTTGATATCTAAAATGTTATGAAAATTACAAATACTCGGGATAAGTATATTATGATTTCAAATATATCATTAAGGGCTGGCAGAATCTACTTGTACAAAATAATCACCAAGAATCAAATCCTAAAAAAAGGAGATAAATGCGATAGAACTACATGGTATATGGACAATAAGCTCTGTTTAGGAAAAAAACATGCAATAATAATGTGAGTGGGTAAGTACTGTACTGCACTGTACTGTCCTGAGTAGATACTACTTGGCAAGCAAATAATCATTTACAAAAAGCCATGCAAAAAGCAAATTAATACGGAACCAATCTAAACCTGCTACCTATATTTCCCAAAGCGTTCTTCTAATTTGTCAGTTTGTATTTGGCCAAGAAGAATGTAATTCATGTCTTTCTGATACAGACAATACTTCGAAATTTTAAGGAATGCCAGAGATGTATGTGCTACTGCTAAATGGGTTTCCTTTGTTAGGTGACCACCACCATTACATGATTTCCAATGTTGGAGCCATTGTAAAAATAAGAAAGAAAGACAGAAAAATATTTATTGCATACAACATAAAATGTATATATACAAAAGGTGTCATTCGCAAAGTACGTTCAAACGAACAAAAGTACTAAATGAAATATACAACACAATATATAACTTATTAGGTACACTACACAAAGATACAAATCGCTAGTCAAAACTGTATTGAGAAACTCAAATATATGATGTGATTCTTTAGTTACTGGCTCTTGATAAATATTTCTCAACCTTTTTCCCTTAAATAATGTTTATACGTTTACTATGTCCCACCACCTACATAAAATTTCTATGTAATCTGCAGTAGAGTCATAATTAGATAAATTAATTTTGGACCTAATTCCCTGAGAGCTACCACAATATTTTTGTTTAAAACTTGTAGAGCCAGTTTAACATTTTGCCTCACAAAGCCTTTAGGGATAGCGTATATTCATATTTCAAAAGTTGACTACATTCCTTTGTGTGCATATCTTTAATCGTATGAAAAGATGCAATTTTTAAATTGTTTGCTGAATTGTTTTGGGTGTTATTGTCAAAATCTGGGTATATCGTACACTGTTGGGGTTGGTGTATCCAGTTATTTCTAAAATTTTTTAAAATGTGTACAGGATCTATTACAAAAAAAAGAGGTCGTGTGGGACTGCAAGGATGAGCATATTCAACAAGAAGCTCTGGGGGGTTACGAAACATAGACATGGCTTTCCTATTAATTGCATGATTATCTGTCACTACAACTATGACTTCAAACCCTATTTCTTCCAAGCCCTCTATGACTTTTTTAATAAACTTATGCAGAGTTTCTCCATTTAAAGTTTTTACTGGCAATATATGTACGACTTCCTTATAAGGTGAAAGCAAACTATTAATTATAAATACATGGGCACTTGTAGCGCTCTCAGGAACATTATATGCAGCACCCACAATATTTCCACCTTTAAAATCAAAACATGGCTTTAAATGGATTTCGTCTACCAATAGAGTAATAAGTTTATCACTGTCTTGCAAGTGTTTAAATTTAGACCTCACATATTGAAGAAAGTTATCGTCAAGCTGCTCAACTTTAGGGTCAGTGGTAAATTGACTACAAACTTTACTGATTGTACTACTACATGGTAACGTCAAGTGATTTACGTTGCGCAAAAATTTGTAACAGTGTGGAGATATTGATAACAAAAGGCTACAGATTAATGTGTTCCATGAATATCTTATAGCCCCCCTTTTTTAAATCTTTAAAAAGTTAGCTTGCTCCTGAATAATTTCAATTTCGTTGTTCTTCTCCGGAAGTTTATTTAACATCGACTCCAAAGTATCTGTTATTATGCCACAACTATTTTTAACACTTTTTGTTTCATTTTTTTCTGTTAAATACTTTTCAGCTTCCAACAAAGTATCTTCTAATTTATTCATATTATCCACGAGCAAAGGCAATTTAACGTTTTCATTATTTGAGGACTTTATCATCTCCCCGTGCGGTTGAGAAGGCAACCATGTATTGAGCGGCTCCGAAAACAAACAAATTAAGTGTTATCGGAGAAGGCTTACTACAACCTAAATGAATTTTTTAGTGATAGGATTGATTGAAAAATGTTTGTGAAGATTGTTCTACTTTTTATATCGTCTTTTTTCTCTTTATTACTATATGGACTGGTGTGTGTTTTAGTATGTACTTAGGAATACGTTTTATTGTAACTATCGACCTTTTAGATATTAGATATTGAGTAGGTATAGCTTTGTCAACAACTTTGTAAGTTACGGCAATAAAGCTATTTTTTGACTTTGACTTTGAAACTTGATACCTTGTTACCACAATGCTCTAAACTTATATTAAAATTCTGGTTCATATAAAGTAGTCTCTTTATAACTGGATTAGGTATTTCCTCAATATAAATAAAATGAATATGATGTTTCAAAATGATCCAATTAATTAAATTCGGATTTTTATTAATTTTTGTAAAAGCTTCTTCAAAATTAACAAATTCCCTTTCAGCAATATACATGTTGGAAGTAGTTATGCTTTCAGATATGGTTCGTTTAATAAGATCACACTCCATTCTTAATTTTTTACTTTCCGGATTTTCTCGATATGAACATGTAGGTGATGAAACATATTCAGGGCAACCCGGCAATTTACTAGGAACCGCACCTAAAATTTTAGAGCAGCAAATTTAGTTTTTAACAATATAAATTGGGTACGTAGGTCAAAAATTCAAATAAGCTACCACTAACCTTTTTCGAGTCTTGGAATCTTTAAAGGAGCTGTAAGATAATTCCCAGTTCTTTCATCATACGTACTCATGGTTCTTTTAATATCCCATTCATTAAAATGCAATTCGCAAACCTATCAATCAAATTTCTGGTGTAATAAGTATACTAAACCTACTTACTTTTTAGACTAATTACCCTCGATGAATCTGAAGGCGTAAAACCGACTGTCTTTATCGCCTGTATCCACATTTTCTTTAACTCCGGATCACTTGGGAATTTAAAAGTAGACACTCGAGTTTTTATCATAATTACCCCTGCATTTAGGTACCACGCAATGAAAGGGCATTTTGTTTGTTTTTTGTTCAACACAAATACCTACACAAACACTTTCACTTCCTGTTTAAATTAAAAGAGGACTCTTTAAATCTATTTTAATGGCTCAAATTACTTAAAAAGTTTTTATCAGGCCACACTAAAAAGACACATTATCCAGTAGACACAAACATACAACTAGGGAAAACACAATGCTTAAAAAAGATTAAACACGTTAGGTATCTTAGTTTCAACTACCTTGTACCATACTAGGACACTAATAAACATAATTTACTTAAAGAAAACCTATTTACGCGTTTGAAACCACGAAAATATTTGATTTTTTTTCCGCGACACACCAGTAAAGAACTAAGGGCTACCTATAAATTCCAAAACTGAATCGACTAGCTTCAACAGCTGATCATCAAAACAAAGCTTCAGTACTCCGGCTTAAAGTCTAGGTGGCGTTGATTTACTCTACTGCTTCGGGGAAAAAAATTTAGGAGTAATTTGGCCAAGAGGAATCGCTGGAAATTATTTTCAAGTTCGTAAGACGACCGCTAGTGGGCGCAAATGGTATGGCAATGCAGAAAAGAGTTTTTTTTCTCAAAAATATGCAAAGTTAAGATATATTTAAAATAGCGGCATTGTAATCTTTGGAAAATTTGGAATTTCTTTTGTGTAGAGGACTTGTGTCAAACTTGTTTTTCTTTAAACTCTGATTACTCCCGTTTGGGTAAACGGAATTAAACAAACTAGGGCTCGTTTAAAAGAGCTTTTCTTACTTAATAATCTGCATCATAAATTTTAATTTTGTTCGAATCGATTTTGGTTTAGCCGCCAAAGGGTGTTGTTTGACAAGAGAACAATTATTACTCATTATCATGAAAATTTTAAATAGCACGCTATATCCATTTTTACATAGTTAAATAAAGGATAATATTACTAAGAAGTCAGCGCAAACGCATTTTTTTCACCAGAGATATTAACGAAACAAATTTTATTCCCGAAAATATCCCCGGAACACGTAAAGATAGAGCTTCCGGGTGATTCTTTTTCTACCTGCGAAGGAGAGTCGATACATTCAAAATCAATTTATAAAAATATTGTTTAACATTTTTCTAGCAGCATAGTCTGCAGAACCCTAATGCAATTTAATGTCTTACCGCTGGTTTACAATAAAAATGATTTATATGGGAGCTTGATTTTGAATTGGCTTCGGGGAGGGGAGCGTAGAGTATCGGTTAGCTTAGCATATCTGCTATGGATTTTCAGAATGAACATGTTTTTTGTATATTTAATATTCAGAATATATACCTCATTGATATAAATAAATTATTTCTTAACTTATGTATGTGTGCATTTTTTAGCTCTTCTTTTTACAAAAAACGGTTGGTTCTGCTAGGATTAATATGGTATTTTAAAATCTACTCTTTTCTAGGACTCAAATTTGTTAACCTCAGTATCTCTATGTGAGCGAGTTCAACTATGGGATAAATTTTCAACTCCTGTGGACCAAGATTCAATAAAATTGGAGTTTTTTCGGAAAATTCACCGGAAACATCCACCATTCAGAATTAAAAGAAAATTACCCCAAATACCCAAGGTAAAGGCAAAGTTTTTCCATTTATTGAAAAAAAACTAAGGTATGTGATATCTTTCTTTCAGTATTTTTTTGAAATGAGCATTTTATGCAAATATTTTTATTGTACGCTCTTTAATACGGATTTCGATCCACACAGAAAAACATAATAATGCCAACTTTCAATTCGATACATTGAACCATTTTCAAATTATGGCTTATTTTCGAAGATAAGCTTTCACTTCCAACACCCTGTATCTCTAGAGCGAGTAACAATTCGAAAGAACATATGACTTAATCGGTCTAGTTTGATGTCTAGTATCTCTAGTTGCTCTATGGCCCATAAGTTATGGGACACCCTGTACATATATATTCAGGGTGATCCTTAATGACATGCTAATATTTAAGGAGGTGATTCCTGGGCCCATTTTAAGAAAAAAACTTCATATGAACGTATGTCCTAAACGTCCTAACTTTTGAGATACACGGTGGTAAAATTTTCAGAAAAAAATCTATTTTGTATAATAACTGTCATACTATAGCAGATACCTTTATGATATTTGATGCATGTCTTCTAAGCATCAAGATGCATTTTCTGCTCTACAAACAATTATATTATTTCTGTACCAATGGCGTCCGTACGGGTTTTGCATTGAATATTTTTGGAGGTGGTAGGCCACTGTTTTCTCTTAAAATAAAAACCATTTTTGACATTCTCATTTATTTCTGAGCAAATTTGATCTCTTAATTTTCTTTTGTCCGACGCATGGTTTTCACATAAAAAAATAAAAATCGTTATACTTCAGGATCAAATTGCTAAAAATCTGATGAGGCAACTGTTGTGTGGAAATAATAAAAGAAAACTTTCAAGTGCCAATAATGATTACCACATTAGAATTTCATCGAGGATTTCAGCTTGCACAAACGCGATTTTTATTTTTTAGGCGAAAACCCTGCGTCGGAATAGAATCAAGACTTCAAATTTGTACAGAAATGAATGATAATTTCAAAAATAATTTTTACTTTAAGAAAAAACAGTGGCGTACCATTTTTTCCTCTAAAAATATTCAATGCAAAACCCGTACGGACGCCACTGGTAGAAATAATCAATTTGTACAAGGTTATTGAATATAATTGGACCAACAGATAACTTTTGAAGGATTAGAAAAACTTTTAAATTAGGAGAGTTGTAGGATTTCGCTCAAAGCGCTAGAATTTGATATCAGAAAAAACAAACCAACGTCGTAAAGCCCTCAAAAACGACTAACTTAGGTTTTTTTTAATGGAATACCCTATATAATGTTACATATTCTGATTCTATGTAAAATTTCGAGTATATTTCGTTTAATATAACATATACCTACATTCAACTGTTTTCGCGCGCTATCGATGATTGAAAATCGTACTATTAATATGTTTTCTACGCCCTTCGTATATGAATTTACTTAAGTCATTACGGGGTTTCTATGGAAACATCGGTAAATGTCAGTCGTCAGTGATAATTAAGCACCCGGAAAAAGGTTATTTTCACTCATTATGGGCTACACTCAACAAGGACAACTTCATATATTTATGGTTGAATGTAATAAAAATAAGAGGGAAGCTAGGACTTTATATGCAAGGTTGTATCAGAACCTGCAAGTTCCAAGTTTGAACACCTTTGCGAGAGTACAGGAAAATAATAAATTCTCAAGTTTTTAAAAGAAAAAAAGGACAGTGCTACAACCTGACGATCGTATTCAGCTAGATGTTCTTTATTCTAATGGTATATACAAAACTTGATTTTACTAATTTGTTTAATAATTTTTAGAAAATTCGACTCACTCTATACCTACTTACTGTTTTTGAAATATTGACAGTTGAAAATTGACCATTTACCAAGTTTGACAGCCTGTAAAATCTAAACGGCTAGATAGAGCAAAATGGTTTGCACTTTCCTATCTTGTTTTTTCATAAGCTATCGTTTGACATTCATTAACCAGAGGTTAAATTTATCCGGAATTTCTTAACCCCTGGTTAAATAAAAAAATTAGTGGTAAACGATAGCTTATAAAAAACCAAGATAGGAAAGTGCAACCATTTTGCTCTATCTCTAGCCGTTTAAATTTTACAGGCTGTCAAACTTGGTAAATGGTCGATTTTCAACTGTCAATATTTCAAAAACAGTAACAGAAGTACAAAGTCTGGAGCTGATCAATGGCTGTTTGTGACAAGAGGGACTGCATTGTATTAGCAGGCAGGAAAGTCAAACTGGTGAGAGCAGTTTGATTACGGGGAGTGACGCCCCCGCCATTCCGAGTTGCCACGGGATGTGGCCCATCAAATCCCATCGTTTTTCCCCAGGCTGGAGAACACCGAAGTACAAAGTCTGGAGCTGATCACTGGGGAGTGATCCAACAAACCCCATTTTTACCCCTGTCAGACTAGGGACCACCAAAGGAGTGAGTCTGAGGCCGATGCTTCCAGTGGAAGCGGCCCTAGGTGGTAGATGCATACGCCTACTCGCATCGTCCGGTTAAAGACCACACCACTAGAACTGGGAAGCGCTAAGTGGTTTTCCCAAATCACGTTCCGCTTCCGCGCTGGTGGTCCCGGGTTCCACAGTAGGAATATATGGACATGATGGTGCTTCCAGGATCAAAATATTCCGGAGGTAAACTGCCCGGCCATTCGGATCTCCGGGCGCTGGGTGGCCCTGGGAGCCCTTCATTCCGCATTTCACAGACAACAAAGATACCGAACCAATTTAGAATAGATTTCTGCAACATAAGAGGCCTAAATACAAACATAAATTCGGTACACCAACATCCGCAAGCAAATAGACCACACATACTAGCCCTTACAGAAACACAAGTATGTTCTACAACAACAAGAGTGAACTACCCCTATCCTGGTTACGACTTACATACCCGATTTAGACATAAGTTCGGAATATGCCTTTTTGTCCGAAGCGACCTTTCATGTCACTGCGAGGAAACACTCGAACCGAACAACCTTGACGTCATATGGCTCAAGTTCACCGCCAAGGGATTAACCAAGTTTATATGTTGTCTCTATCGCCCTCGGAGCGATAGAGCATTACCAAAGCTTTTTTCAACACTAGCTATTACTTTTGACTCAATACAGGTCGATCACCCCAGTTCAGAAATAATCGTTCTGGGAGACATCAATGCCCACAAGACCAACTGGTTTAAACACCACAACAAGACCGACAACGAAGGTAGAGAAGCTGCAGCATTTGCCATCAGCTGCGAGCTTACTCAACTGGTAGACGAACCAACTCGAATCTCAGAGAGGGGCGAATTCGCCGCCCCCCTGGACTTTTTTCTAACCACCAATCCTGACCAGTACACAATTACATTTGGTTCGCCATTAGGTACTTCCGACCAAAAACTTATTACAACGGTTTGTGAATTGCCACTCATACAGAAGGATCCACCAATTCCTCGCAAAATCTGGCATTACAATTCTGCAAACTGGGACGATCTAAGGGAGTTCTACCTAGATTTTCCTTGGCTCGACGTCTGCTTTGGTACTGACGACCCGTCAGTCTGCTGCGAAGAGATCACGCAAGTAATCTCCTCAGGAATGGAAGCATACATCCCAAATTCCATCAAGTTACCATCAAAAGGAAAGCCCTGGTTCGACAGAAGATGCGAAAGAGCTGTAGGTAGGAAACAGCAAGCCTACAAGTACTGGCAGCAAAATCAGACCGCTGAAAATCGCAATTATTTTGTCGAAGCGAGAAACGAATGCAAACGTGTGACCGACGAAACTAAGGACAAACACAATCAAAGGATCATGAATAAACTTTTGCAATGCCCCAGTGGTTCCAGGAATTTCTGGTCGGTAGCAAAGGCAGTAAGTAACAACTTTACAGAAACGTCTCTCCCACCTTTGACAGACGAACGTGGCATCACGGTGACTACATCGAAGGAAAAAGCAAACATGTTCGCCAAAATGTTTTCATCGCCCTCTACCTTAGACGTCCCCCAAGGCAAGACTCTCCCCACCATATCGAACATCAACACTACCATGGCAGAAGTCAAGTTTTCTCACCGTGATATTCGCAAAATCCTTAGAGAATTAGATACGCAAAAGGCATCAGGACCGGACGGAATACCTGCCATCGTGCTAAAGAACTGCGCCAACGAACTAACACCCGTTTTTTCCAGGCTTTTTTCTCTGTCTTACGGAAAAGGGATTTACCCATCCTCTTGGAAAGTCGCCCGAGTGCAACGTGTTCCAGAAAAATGCAAGAAAACCACGCCCTCAAACTGTCGCCCAATTGCCTTGCTTCCAATAATCTCCAAAGTCATGGAGCATGTAGTCAATCAGCAACTACTCATGTACCTCGAGAACGACAGAATAATCAGCGATAATCAATACGGCTTTCGCAAAGAGAGATCGACGGGAGATATATTGGCCTATGTCATTCATATATGGAGTAGGGCAATTGAGAGTTACGGAGAGTCTCGGGCGATTGCGTTGGATATTTCAAAGGCATTCGACAGAGTTTGGCATGACGAACTGCTCAACAAACTGCCGTCCTTCGGACTGCCAGCCTCTCTCTGCAGCTGGGTTGCCAGTTTCCTTGAGAACCGATCTCTGCACGTTGCAGTCGATGGACACATCTCGGACACATTCACCATCAACGCAGGCGTGCCTCAGGGCGCAATACTTTCACCAACTCTATTCCTCATCTATATTAATGGCCTGCTGATCGAAACGAATAATCCTGTTTACAGTTTTGCAGATGACAGTACCTTTGTCTCCCACTTTAGATCAGAAAAAACCCTTACCAGCGACTGAGACTCATCACCGTAGACAGGAGCAGATTACGGCAATAAATCAAGACCTGGAGAAAGTTCAAACTTGGGGCGACCGAAATTTGGTCCAGTTCAATGCAGCAACGTTTACCAAGAGGGCCAATACAGCGGGCCGTGACATCGTTATAGCAGGATCGACCATTCCTTCATCCTCGTCAATCGCACTGCTGGGTGTCTCGGTCAACAGCAATATGTCCTGGAATGACCACGTTGCTAACAACGCAAAATCAGCCTCCCAGAAGCTTGGTGCGCTATTTTGCAACAAAACACTGTATACACCGGAGCAGTTGCTATTGCTCTACAAAGCGCAAATAAGACCGTGCTTAGAATATTGCTCACACATCTGGGGTGCCGCACCAAAGCACACCCTAAAGCTGCTGGATTCCATTCAGAAGAGAGCTATGCGTCTGGTCGGCGACCCGGAGTTGACCCGGAATCTGTATAGTCTGGAACACCGCAGACATGTGGCCGAAATGTCTCTGTTTTACAGATACTTTCACGGCAGATGTTCCCAAGATTTGGCCCGCCTCATCCCGCCCCTGGCAAATCCTGTCAGACGGTCACGACAGACGGCAAGAGCGCACCGGTTCGTCGTACAACTGGAAACACCTAGAACATCGCTTTACAAGAACTTCTTTGTCTGGCGCACTGCATCACTGTGGTACTCACTCGCAGGATATCTGTTTCCCACTAATTACAACCTACAACTATTCAAGAACCGTGTCAATCAACATCTTCGCACACACACCGCTCGTCGAGCGCCATAGGATCTCCCTTTAGTGTGTGTGCCACTGCCATAAAAAAAAACCATGTAGGTATATCAATCAATCAATCAATCAATCAATCAATCAAATATTTATTCATGATAGTGTATACATAAGTACTCTCACATGTCAAAAATCACAATATATATCTTTATTTAATAAAGTAGATCAAAAAACAATGATGTTACCTTATACAAATATTAATTAATAAGTATAAAACAATATAATAATGTCAGTCATTAAATAGATTAAAAGGACAAAACTAACATATTAAAATCTTTCTAAAACGAGTCAAAAGGACGAAACAAACATATTAAAAAAATTTAAAACAGTCAAAGGCTCAGTTTATTATAACAGACTTTGTGCTCCTCTTACATTAAGTGAGAATAGTGAGATCTGAAAAATCATTCACCAGGAAAGCTTCTATGCTGTAAAAGGCTTTATTCGTTAAATATACTTTTAATTTTTGTTTAAAACATTTTAAGTCCATCTCTCTAATACTTGGAGGTAGGACATTAAAGAATTTTATGCCATAATGGTTTCTTCCGTCTCTGGCTCTGTCAGTTCTATTGTAGGTCAGAACAAGATTACAGCCAGTTCTGGTGCCATAGCTGTGGTTGTCATTGTTACGAAGGTAATCTTTTAAGCTGTCTTTAATATGCATGAGACAAGTGAGGATATAGACAGATGGCAGTGTCAAAATGCCCAAGGCTACAAAACTGGCCCTGCAACAATCCCTGTACTTCAGACCCGCTAGAATCCTCACGCAGCGTCTCTGCACTGCAAATACCTTGGATGCATGAGGTGAGTGTCCCCAGCATAGTACAGCATAGACCAGTCTAGAGTGAACATGACCATAGTATGCACTCAGTAAGACCTTTTCAGAGACAGTATTCTTTAGGCTTCGTACTAAGTAAGTATTTCTACTTAGGTCACTTGTCAGTTGCAGAGCGTGATGCTCCCAAGACAACTTGGGGTCAAGATAGACACCAAGAAACCTCACCGGGTCAACATGATCCACAAGAGGTCGCAGCGAAAAGTCCAGTGTTTGGGTTTTGGCCTCGTTAATACACAGGCTTATTTGCCAAAAACCACCGCTCTATCTCGATCTGTGCCCCCACGGTTCGCTGGTCCAAGACGTTCAAACTGTCTGCTTTATTAAGTGCTGTGGTGTCATCAGCAAACAAGATTATATCCGCACTGGTGTTCTTAGAACAGGCATATATATCATTTATGTACAGCAGGAACAATATCGGGCCAAGGACGGAGCCCTGAGGTTCCCCACAGGTCACCACTCCAGGGCCGGACCTAGCTCCGCTGTATACTACATATTGTGAGCGATTCGTTAAGTATGAATTTAGAAGGTTGATACTAATATTATCAAATTTGTAGTTAAGCAGCTTCTGAACCAGCAGTTCGTGAGGTACGCAGTCGAAGGCCCTAGACATATCGAACAAAGAAGCTCTAGCATACAGCTTTCTCTCGAAA
This sequence comes from Pissodes strobi, assembly GCA_016904865.1. Lineage (NCBI taxonomy): Eukaryota > Metazoa > Arthropoda > Insecta > Coleoptera > Curculionidae > Pissodes > Pissodes strobi. The sequence continues at coordinate 58,162 of MU182932.1, forward strand.
CATTCCTGTATGTAAGCAGTAAGAAAAGTTATTGCTGTTGAAGTTGATTTATTGCTCCTAAATCGAAACTGACATGGGTTAAACAATCCACTGGTCTCCAGATACTGACACATTTGAGCCTTTAAGACTGACTCAAAAATTTTACTAAATATTGGGACCACCGAGATTGGCCTGTAATTGGCCACGTCATCAGGGTCTCCCTTTTTGAAGACAGGCACCACCCGTGCCATTTTTAAGCAGTCCGGGAAGATGCCGGCATTGATACTATTATTGATAATTTTTGTTAGAGGATAGATTATTAAATTTTTTATTGTTTTAACTATTCTTACATTTATTTCAAAACAGTCTTTACTTGGACTATTTTTGAGGTTGTCTATTATATTTCTCAAGATGTTAAAAGTAATTTCTTTGAATTTAAAATTTAAGTTTGTAGTATTCATGTTTAAGATGTTAAAAAAGCTCTGAGGATCAGTGTCCGAGGCTGGAAGATTTTGAACTATATTATTGGCTATTTGTGAGAAGTAATTGTTGAGATCATCAGCGTTAATATTCACAGAGTTATTTTTATTTTTAATAGGTCTATTATTTTTTATTATGTCCCAGACAGCTTTGTTTTTGTTTTTTGATTGAAGAACATGTCTATCATTGGCTTGTTTTTTGCTATCTTCTATTCTGGTTTTATATTCCTTGCGAAAAGATTTTAACATATCATTGGTTACCAAGACCGGATTTGAATTTCTTGAATTTGTTAAAAATTTCAGAGTCTCCCTCATTTCTTTTAGTTCCTCGGTGAACCAATGAATTTTAAAAGTACTATTATAGTTACTTTTAGATATTTTTGTTTTAATTGGAAAAGAAATTTCACAAGCATCTATGATTGAATTTAAAAAAATTTGGAACTGAACTTGTGGAGTGTTTATTGGGTTATTAATGAAGGTCCAGCCCAAGCCATCTACGATATTGTATAAATTGTAAAGACCCTCATCTGTTATTGGTCTATAGGATACTCGGATGTTACTATTTCCCGAAGGTTTATCTGTGGGACAAACAAAGGAGATGGCCTTATGATCGGACATGCATGGATCAATTATCTTATATTGAAAATCAGGATCAAGGTTTGTGAAAATATTATCCAAGCATGCCAAATCTCTCGTGGGAAGGGATACTACCTTGGATAACCCGTAAGATTCAAATAAATTACTCACCATTTGTGCCTCAATCGTGTTAATGTGAAAGTGCACATTAAAATCACCAGTGATTATGATACCCAATGCTGGGTCCAAGGCTTCCAGCAGTTCAGCCAGTCTACCTAAACAAATATCCAAATCACCCAGAGGAGATCTGTACATTGTTATGATCTGTAAGCCGTTGCATTCAACTTCAGCCACCTCGAAGTTCATCTCGTCTGACATGCCTATGATGTTGGACGGCAACTGATGGGCCGTAAGACTGCTGTCGACATAAATTGCCACTCCGCCATGTATATGTTTAGACCTTCCAAAGCCAGAGACGTAGGTGAACCCACTTATTACTAATGAATGTAATTCGTCAGGCGATAGACAATGTTCATTTAAGCATAAAATTTTATACTGGGTTTGCATTAAAAATGCTTCAAGAAGATTTACTTTATTTCGGAGACATTGAATGTTATAGTGAAAAATTGTAAGAGAAGCACTAACCTGTTCTTTCATTTCGTCATTTGGTTCAGTCTTATGTTGATCTATCTTGTCCGGGGAAGGCGCTGTATATTTTGAAAATGGTTTATAACGATTCCTTTGGGCCATAGTGCAGTGGATAGGTATTTTTCCTTTTCATTATCACGAACGGTCAGTCTAAAGGAGGCTCTGTATTTGTCGGCTCTTGTTTTGATCTTCGTGCAGCTACATCCAACTTCTAAACCATTACTTTTGAGAAAATGTATAATCTCCCCCTCTTGAACTGTGGGGTCCAATCCAGAGACGAACAAAGCACTCGTTGTTTGCGCTGTTCTTAAAAGCTGTGTATCTTCATTAAGCCCTTTTAAAGGTTCCGGTCTTTTTATCAGGTTTGAGTCTCGCTGATTTGTTGTACGCTTAGATTCAGGTTTTCCATTTGACTTTCCCTTGAAACCCCTTTGTTTTTGTACGACCCATGGTCCATTACTTCCATTATCGCTTTCGCCCGTGTTTACATGGATATTTTTAACAGGGTTGAGGTTAGATTCGTCGATTTCGATTGGTTCATTTTCGATGTTGCCAGATGTGTTGTCAATTTTACCGTCGGCGTCAATCGTTTGGGTGTTGGGAGTAGGTTGACGCAATCCTTCTGGTCTGGCGGTGACAATTTGGTTTAGATCCGGCAACATTGTTGTCGACGATGACGATGTGATCTTCTTCCTTTTTTTCTCTGTGGTCACGCTTACTTGAATAGTTTGAATTCCAAGGTCTTTTTTTTCTGCTGGAATAGCGTCTATTTTTTGTTGATTGGAAATTTCAATTTTTAATAATATGGTTTCTATTGCTGATATTTTTACTAGCATGCATTCTGCGTTTTCTTGTAAAATACTTACAGCAGACTTTAATTGTAGGACATCATTCGTGAACGTAGTCGATGTATACCGCGTGAAATGTTGCTCCGTAAAACAAGAGTGTTCCGATTGCACATAAATTTTGAAAAATAGTGAATCTATATAATAGATAGTGCTCTGCTTAGTTAAACATAATTATTTTCACCAAAAACATCCAAATTGCTGCAAAATTACTATTGTTTATGTTTGTGTTCAGCCAGCAAATGTTTACGTTGACAGTGGAATGAAGTAGCTGCGTTCCATTTTTGCAATTTTATAACATAAAGTTTTAAAATGGAGTGCGACGTTTGTAAGCAAGCAGCGCGAACATTTAAGTGTGACAACTGTTTAAGAAATATGTGCAAGGTTTGTGCAGCAATTACGTCCTCTGAAGTGAAAGTAATGGAATTAATGTAAGTATCGATAAAACCAGAACAGCACGCCATGGAAGTTTAATTATTAAGTGCAATGACACAGAGAGTGTTACGAAACTAAAAAATTAAATAAAACAAAAACTGGGTGATTACTATGAGGTAGAGGAAACAAAATTACGAAATCCGCAAGTCAAAATAGTTGGATATCCTGCAAAGAATGAATCAACAAACGAAGAAATTGAGATATCTATAAGAACACAAAATACTTTTTTTAATGATGAAGATTCATTTAAAATTACCTTTATAAAGAAAACTAAATTAAATACTTTGCCGACTGTTCCCCGAATTTCTTCAGAAAGATCATGTGGACCAAGAAAATATACATTGGATGGGAACGATATCCTGCATATGAGAATCTAACAGTGAAACAGTGTTTTAAGTGTTGCGGATATTACCACAAAAGTCGAGACTGCCCAAATGAAAACACCTGTTCATATTGTGGAGGAGAACATATTCGAAAAGACTGTAACTTAGCCCCAAATAAAGAAAATAAGAAGTGCTTCAATTGTGAACATTCAAACAAAAAATATAAAACGAACTATAATCTCAAACATGAAGCCACAGATTCACAATGTCCTACAAACTCATACCACCTAGAAGTATTAAAAAGTAAAATAAACTATGGCTAGACAACAGGAAGTGGAGCTGCTTGAAACCATTTCTAGTGACATTTTTAGTGAAACTGTGGAACCTCTTCAGATCTGTGGTAAAATAGACACAGACAAAAAACTTTTAAATATAATGCACGTTAACATTAGAAGTGTGAAAAAAACTTTGATGAACTGTTATTATTTTTAGAGACATTTAAAATTTCTTTTTGTGATGTGATAGTACTGAGTGAATGTTTTCAGCTTGCCTCTTTTTCGGAATTCGCTATTCAAGGCTTCACCACTTACTATAGCAATGGGAATATCACACGAAATGATGGTGTTCTTATTGTGGTAAGAGACAATCTGAATGCTAAATTAACATATCATGAACTTGATTCCACTAAAATAAGGGTAAGTCGCATAACTTTGGAACATAAAAGTGGGCACTATGAAATCTCTTGCATCTACCGATCTCCTCAGTCATCTATCGAAAGTTTTATAGAGGATCTTAATGTTTATTTTACAGAAAACAAGTCAAATAGTATTGAAATTTTAGTTGGAGACATAAATATTAACCTTAAATAATGCTGATTTGAACGTGGTAAATTACATTTCAACATTGAGTTCATATGGCTTTCGGTCGCATATAAACTCAATTACCAGAACAGAATCAGGCACATGTCTAGAGTCTAGACCATATATTTGTAAAGAATAATAATAAAATAGATAATTTTCACACAAAATCGTATATAATAAATTATGACATAACAGACCATTTTCCAATAATGTTAAATTTTTCACGTACTAAAAATATTGAAAGAACAGAAAATGACATAAGAACTGAACTTAAGACTAAAATAAATGATATAAAACTATATTATTTATTTGAGCATGAAAATTGGGATGACGTTTTTAAAGCAAACAATCCAGAAGAAGCCTATACACTTTTCATAAATAAATTTTTAGAGCTTTACTCAAAATGTAAGACAACATCAATTTCTTACAATAAAGTTAACAAAAAAATTAAACCTTGGATCACAAATGGCATTATTGTATCAATAAAAAAACGAGATAAATTTAAAAAACAATTACAAAATAACTTTACAGAAGAAAAAGAAAGAGAATATAAAATGGACCGTAATAATTTAAAGAAAATAATTAACTACACAAAAAACTTATACTACAAAACAAAAATTGATGAAAATAAAAATAACTTAAAGAAAATATACGAAATATTATCTGAATATAATAATCAATATAGAAAACAAAATAAAGTCCCTTATTAATCCCTTATTAATACTCCAGTGGAAGGCAAAAATAATTGCAGTTTAAAATAAAAAGCTAATTTTTGTAATGATTACTTCTCTAAGGTAGGCCTTGATATGTATAATAAAATACCAAACTCGTCAAAAATATTTCAATTAAAAAATGCAAATAATTCAATGTTCTTAAGACCAGTGGATCATAATATATTGGTAAAACATATAAACTCCCTAAAAAATAATAGTGCCCCAGGGCATGATGGTATTTCAGCAAAACTAATAAAGAAACTTCACATTTACCTAATTGGACCATTGAAACATATAATAAACTTAATCTTTAAAACCGGAATTGTCCCTAAATCTTTTAAAATATCTATTATAACCCCCATTTTTAAATCCGGAGACAGGGGCTCGATTACTGATTACAGACCAATCAGTACAATTTCTAATTTCGCGAAGATATTTGAGAAGTGTCTGAAGGAGAGACTGGCTGAGTTTTTGAATAAAAATGGACGTTTGTCTAGAAACCAGTTTGGTTTTTCTCCGGGCTTAAGTACTAGCGATGCCATGCACAAACTCATTGAACATGTAAGATATAAATTGGACTCTGGCAAAAAGTGCTTAGCTGTATTTTTGGATCTGGCAAAGGCCTTTGACACGGTGCCCCACAGACAGCTTCTCTATGTCCTCCAGAAGAACGGGGTGAGGGGCTCCGTGTTACGGGTCTTTGAGAACTATCTTGTGGAGCGGAAACAGTGTGTTAAAATAGATGACACTTTAAGTGACCCATGTACAGTAAGGATTGGGATTCCACAGGGGACTGTTCTGGGACCCCTGTTGTTTGTTTTATATATCAACTCAATTACAAATTTGGACATAAATGGTATAATTATTTCATACGCTGATGACATTGTTGTCGCTTTTGATGGAGATACGTGGGAGGAGGCAAAACAACGTGCTCAAAATGGAATTATGCTTATAAAAAAATGGCTTGATGTACACAAATTAACTTACCTTAAATGTCCAAAAAACTAACTACATTGCATTTTCAAAAACTAAAATAAATCGACCATTGTTTTCATGCTTAGATATTCAAAATCTACCAGATAGAATTCATGAAGCGTCAAATGTAAAGTATTTGGGAATCATCATCGATAGTAACTTAAAATGGGATTTACATACAGCACATTTAACACAACAATTAAGTTTTCTAGTTTACAAATTCTACACTATTAGAAATATTTTAGACAGAAGTATGCTTATAACCATCTACCAGAGTTTAGTGGAATCAATACTAAGATATGGAATATTGCTCTGGGGCAGTATGTATTGCAACTCTTTGAGTCCTCTTCAGATAATGCAGAATAAAATATTAAAAATAATTCTTAAGAAACCATATTTATACCCTACTCAAGAAATTTATAATGAAACCTATATAAATATAAGAACTTTATTCTGTATAAGGGTTTGCTGCGTCATGCACAATCATGAAGAAATTAGATATCCAATAAATCTTAGCCGAAACCCACTAGAGCTAATGAAGATAAACAACTAGTTCTTCCCATATGCTGTAGTGAGTTCGGAAAGAGATCCGTTAAATTTATAGGGCCAAAACTGTACAATTTATTGCCTAGATACATCAGGAACATCAAAGGTAAAAAATTTTCTAAACTGGTGAGGCACTTTATTGTGAACAATCTTAATAAGTTTAACTCTGTTGTAACCTAATATTAGTAATTGCCTTTCTCTTGTTAAATGATTTATTAACTCCAGTTAATTTAAAAAAAAAAATACTGTAAACAGGGAAAATGGTGTTAGAACATAAGGGATTATGCTGACGCAATATAATTATAACCATTATTATTTACGAGCTTGGGTTAAAAGCCGATGAATGTGTGTTTATGTTTCTTTAAGATTGATATGTACGTTATGTAATGGGGCTAGTTTTGAAGAGAGGCGATTGTGTGGGATTAGTGAAATCGAGACCGTCGCCGAATATAGAGTAAATGTCTATTTAAAATTCTCGTGTATTATTTTCGATTATATTCCCGGTGCTTCGCGTAATTTTAATTTACAGTTCAGGTGTGGCGTAATTCGCGTGCTATAGTTATTTTCGATTATTATTTACTGGGTTTTATTTACGTTATTGTTATAGTGGTGTTGTGTTTACTGGTTTATTCGCTGAATATAGATTTTTAGCTGTTTATTATTATGGGAAAAAGACGCCTTTCTTCAAGTGCTAGTTCTAGCGATAGTACTAGTAGTGATAGAGACAGTGACGTTCAACGTTACAGAAATAAGAAGTCAAGAGGACAAGGGTCACGGACACAAGACTTTAGAAAACGTTCTAAATCTCGTGACGGAAAACGTTCCAAATCACGTGACCGGCGTATTTCTAGAAAAAGTTCTAGGCGCTCTCGTCCTTTAACGCGCAGAAATGATTCTAGAAAACGTTCTGAATCACCTGAAATTAGAGCTGTCAGATCATATACGCCAGACGTATTGCCACCTCGAAGATCCAGGCACAATACACCTCAAGCCCCTGTACAAAGTTCTATAAGGTCCCGAGTTGTTGAGGTACATAGTGAAAATAGCGATAGGTCAGCGGCATCCTATGGCGGAGGATCAGATTTTAAAGCAGCACAGGACCGAATTAAGAAGCTGGAATGTCAAGTAAGGCAGTTAACTAGACAAACTCATTCCATGGAACGTAGACCTGATAATGTGCCTAGATTGACGGTCAAGAGTGATTGCATTCGGGAATTTTCGCCAGAAAATGACAATCTAACCTCTCAGCAATGGATTAAAAAAATCGATCAACTGAAAGCCATAAATCATTGGGACGAGATAACAACCATATACCATCTGCAGTCAAGATTAACTGGTATGGCAAAAACCTGGTAGCATAGCTTACCAAACTACAACTTCACTTGGGATGAATGGAAGGCCCTCATTAAACGTAGCTTCCCAGACCATACGGACTATGCCACTCTTTTACAAACAATGTTGAATCGACGCAAAACTGTATCTGAGTCAATGACGTCATACTATTTTGCAAAGATGGAACTTTTAAGGAGCTGCAGTATATCCGGAAAGGAAGCCGTGTCCTGTCTTATACATGGCATAGACGACCCGGTTATACAAAACAGTGCACGAGCTGGACGATATCAAAATCCTGAGAGCCTTTATGAAGAGTACCTGTCAGCACTAAATATTGATGTTCGAAAATCCAGAGAAATGAAATTGCCAGCCACCAGTTCTGGAGACTTAAGGAACAATCGAAGGAAGAATAAACAAACCAAATTTGAAACAAAGTGTTTTAACTGTGGTCAACGTGGTCACATAGCTTCAAAATGTTTAAAGCCCAGGAAGGAATGTAGGCTATGCAAGCTGTTGGGACACGATGAACGAAGTTGCCCTAAGAACAATTTTAACAAGCCTGGTAAGTCAAAGCCTATTTTCAATATAAAAGCCACTGAAAATAATTGTAATGCCGCTGTTTGTTATTTTATTGACTGTTCTATAAATCAAAGTATTTTACGTGGATATGTTGATTCTGGCAGTAGTGCTGTTACATTACGCGAGTCGGATGTCAGAGCTTTAGGTTTAAAACTGCATCCGGTACAGAAACGTCTGAGCGGATTTGCAGGAGGTTCTTTAGTTGTTGAACATAAGGTTTTGATTGATTTAAATGTAGATCTTGCAAAAGCACAAGTTGAAGCGCTTGTTGTACCTGATAGTGTACAAGACGTGTCGGTTATCGTTGGTCAGCCTTTTATAAATCATCCAAATGTTGTCATGGTAACAAGTGGAGGCCAGGTGAGACTGTTTAACTCTGACGTAACGTTTATTTCAGAGTTTGATAGTTTACCCCCTCGTAAAATCATTTTGTGGGCTAAGGAGGCTACTGTCATACCGCCCAATCATATTGGTCATGTTTCTTTGTATTCTAATGTTGATGCCAAGGAAGTTTTTATTGATTTGCAACAAAGACCGTGGCCCAACCAATTTCATGTATTCATGTTGTATTATTGATTTGTCAAAATGCGGAATGGTGCTAATTTTAAATACATCAGATAAACCAATTTGTTACGAAAAAGGCAGAGTTGTAGTAAGAGGTTCCCTATGTAGTCCTGAAAGTCCGTCAAGTGATTTTAAAATGTGCGCGATTAATGAAGAAAATTTACCTGAGTTTACTTTGGAGGATTTAGACAAAGTTGTCTACACTGACCTTCCTGCAGACGTAAAAGTACAACTTCTCGTTTTGCTTAATAAATATAGGTACTGCTTTGCTACAAAAATATCTGAAATTGGCAAAACTAATGTAACTGAAATTTCTATTGATCTGCATGATAAAACACCTGTTACTTATCGACCATATCGCTTATCATTTTCCGAGCGAGAAAAAGTTAGGGACATAGTTCGAGAATTACTTGATCAGGACATCATTCGGGAATCTTCTTCTCCTTACGCCAGTCCAATTTTGCTGGTGCGTAAGAAAAATGGTGAGTCACGCATGTGCGTAGATTATCGCGCGTTAAACGCCAAAACAATAAAGGATAAATATCCTCTCCCGAGGATTGATGATTTATTGGATGGACTCAAGAATGCCAGCAACTTTACAAGCTTGGATCTTGCCTCTGGATACCACCAAGTACCTGTAGCTTCGGATTCCATAGAGAAGACAGCTTTTGTAACTCCCGACGGTCATTACGAGTATCTGACCATGCCTTTTGGACTCGTTAATGCACCTGCAGTTTTCCAGAGGGCAATTCATAAAGCTCTAGGACCTCTACGTTACACTACAGCTATGGCGTACATAGACGACATCTTAATCCCGTCAACGGACGTGATAAATGGCCTTACGAATTTAGAAAACGTTCTACCACTTTTACGTAAGGCAGGTATGACATTACGTTTTGATAAATGTAGGTTTCTTTTCAATAAAATTGATTATCTTGGACACGAAATCTCATATGAAGGAATAAAACCTGGATCTGAGAAGATAAAGTCTGTACGAGATTTTCCAACACCAACGGATGTGCACTCTACCCGACAATTTCTCGGACTTGCAAGTTATTTCCTGAAGTATATCAAAGGTTTCTCAATTATTACGAAGCCACTGACCGATTTAACCAAGAAAAATGCTTCATTCACTTGGCAGACAGATCAGCAAAATGCTTTTGAAGAACTTAAAGAAAAGCTAGTCACACGTCCTACTCTCGCTGTCTTCGATGGAAGCGCTTCGACGGAGCTTCATACTGATGCCAGTAAACTTCGGATTGGTGGGATATTGCTGCAAAAACAGTTCAATGGAGAATTGAAGCCCGTACAATATTTTAGCCGCTCTACAACGAATCATGAAAAGGTCTACCATTCTTATGAGCTAGAGACTTTGGCCGTTGTTTGCAGCATGAAGAAATTCCGTGTCTATTTAATAGGTATTGAGTTCAAAGTAGTTACAGACTGCAATGCCCTTAGAACAACATTGACCAAGCGTGACTTAATACCAAGGATAGGCCGATGGTGGCTTATTACTCAAAAATTTAACTTTACCATCGAATATAGAGCAGGATTAAAGATGGAACACGTAGATGCTCTTAGCAGAAATCCACTACCAGTCACCGATGAACAAGCATCAGAAATTGGAATTTTGCATGTTAATGTTTCTGATTCTGATTGGATTTTGGCTGCGCAATTAAATGATAGTCGTTGCAAAGAAGTTCATCAAATCTTGTCGCGAATACCAATTGATGAAAACGACCGAAGAATACATAAAGAATACGTTTTGAAAAACAATAGAGTCTACCGAAAGACTGAAGCTGGTCTAAGATGGATGGTTCCTAAGTCAGCTAGAAGGAATATTCTCCTTTATTATCATGATGCCGCAGGACACTTTGCATTGGACAAAACTCTGGAAGCTGTGGCCAAGTGGTACTGGTTTCCATCAATGAGGAACTACATCAAAAACTACATTTCAGCTTGTCTTAGTTGCATGTATAATAAAGCACCTTCAGGAAAAGTACCTGGAAGTCTACACAGTATAGCAAAGCAAAGCGTACCAATGGACACCCTTCATCTAGATCATTTAGGACCATTCATAAAAAGTAAACGTGGTAACAGTTACTTAATTGTAGCAGTTGATGCAGTCACAAAATTTACTTTTCTAAAAGCCGTACCAAATACGAAAACAGCACCTGTTATAAAGTTTTTAAATGA
>MU182932.1:84211-113918 GCA_016904865.1 Pissodes strobi
ACTAGTTTTACAAAACGATACCGGAAAGCCTATTTAGCTATATATATATGTCGTAGGCATTGGGCGTAATACGTCATTCCGCGAAAAGTCTAGTCATTACACGTATCGCCGGCAAAAGCTGTAATAAAATAATTATTACTTTATTTGGCTTAAATTATGCGTCATTTCAAGGATTGCCTTCTTCATGTTAGACAAACAGAGTAATCGATCGAACGATTGTACGCTACAGCCTCTGACTGCCGTATGTCGGCGTCAAACACTGAAATCCGTCATTCCCTGAAATGACTAGTCATTACATGTATTGCCGGTAAACAGCGTAATAGCCTTATTATTACAGTGTTTGACTAACTATTCAGTCATTCCCTGTAATGCCTAAATCGCTTTTAGTAAAACACTGTAATAACAATTTTCAACGTTTGCCGATTGTAGTCAATCACTGTAATAAATACAACCCATAGCCCAAAGTAACTGAAACTAGCCCAAACTAACCTAAACTAACCCAAACTAAAACAGGCTAAAAAAGCGTAATGCAAGTTTATAAGCGTATTGCTGTTGTTTGCCTGGGCATTACAGCGAATGACTGAATAGTTAGTCAAACACTGTAATAATAAGGCTATTACGTTATTTACCGGCAAAACATGTACTGACTAGTCATTTCAGGGAATGACGGATTTCAGTTTGTCAGACGCTGTAACGTTCAATCGTTCGGCCGATTACTCTGTTTGTCTAAAATGAAGAAGGCAATCCTTGAAATGACGAATAATTTAAGCCAAATAAGGTAATAATCATTTTATTACAGCTTTTGCCGGCAATACGTGTAAAGCCTAGGCATTCCGCGGAATGACGTATTACTCCAAATGCCTACGACATATATATATCGTCGCCTTTCTCACGAAGAGTCCTATCTAGCTTTTGCTAAATTTGTAATCTCGCCATGTAGGCCCTGTTGCCTTATTAGTAGACAGGTTATAGATAATGTGTATATAATATATTTTCAGCCCGATAATAAAACTTTTTTAATAAAAAGTAAACCAAAATCGACGCCCCAGTGCAACTACAATATATAATATTAAGCTATAGATAACTAGATAAACTAGTAATATATCAAAAAACCTAAAAAACGACATGTCCAACTTTTACCCCTTCTCACCTTTTTCACCGCTCCATTTTTTTATTAAAAGAAAGAGGGGAGAGACGTGAAACTATAAAAATAAAATCTGCGCATCTAAAAACATTTAAATGATCACTATTTTTTATGAAATATCGAACTTTTTTACCAATTAACTCCCTTTTTACCTCTTGTCACCCTTCAATTTTCTTTCATTTAGCGAGAGAGACTTCAAAACTTATTTTTTTTTTACTAAACATCGCATTTTGTTTACAAATTAAACCTCTTTTTAACTCCACTTTTAGGGAATTTCGTAGTACAAATAAAACGGGATCACCGCGGGAGTCTTTTGTATAAAAAGAACTTTGAAAACCAGTTGATCTGTTTGAAAATTATGCTGGAACAAATATTAAAAATAAAGAAAAGTAAAAAAATAATTTTTAAAAACAAGCTTTTATTTAAATGCACTAAAAAGAAGAAAATAAAATTTGAAGTAAATCAAACCCATTCTTTTGTTACATTTTAAACATTTTTATATCATATAAAAGCTTGTCGCGAGATTTTCTTGTTTAAATTTCTCGCGACAAGCTTTTATATCATATAAAAATATTTAATATGTAACAAAAGAATGGGTTTGATTTACTTCAAATTTTATTTTCTTCTTTTTAGTGCATTTAAATAAAAGTTTGTTTTTAAAAATTATTTTTTTACTTTTATTTATTTTTCACATTTAGTAGGTATTATGGGATAGTAAAATCACAAATTTAGTAAATATTATATTTTTATTTATAAAACTTAAATTTGTAGTATATAATAAAAGCCATTTTGAATTCGCTTTTTTGAATTTTTTGATAAAAAATGTATATTCCTTGTCCCTAAAAACCCTCTAATACCAATTTTAAACGAAATCGGACATACTTTAAGTAGTACCCTCATCACTAACCTTTAAAGGGTGGGGGGAAGTGTAAGCAACACCATAGTTTTAAATTATCGTTTGAACTACAAACGCATACCAAATTTGAGGCCAATTGGATATGTAGAAGTCAGCTAAAATTGACTTGTAACATTTAACCCAAAATCGGCCGTGTTGAAACCGCCATTTTGAATTTTCAAAATCTGATAAAAAAAATCATATTCCTTGTCCCCAAAAACCCCCATATACCAATTTTAAACGAATCGGACATACTTTAAGTAGTTCCCCCTCCCCTACCCTTGAAAGGGAGGAGGGGAGTGTAAGCAACGCCATAGTTTTATATTTTCATTTGAACTAGAAACGCTGCAAACGCGTACTAAATTTGGAGCGAATTGGATATGTAGAAGTCAGCTAAAATTGACTTGCAACATTTAACCCAAAATCGGCGATGTTGAATACGCCATTTTGAATTTTTAAAATCTGATAGAAAATTCATATTCCTTGTTCCCAAAAACCCTCATATACCAATTTTAAACGAAATCGGATATACTTTAAGTAGTGCCCCCTCCCCTACCCCTAAAAGGGGGGAGGTGTAAACTTAACAATATTATAATATTGTATTGTCATCGGAACTATAAACGTGTACCAAATTTCAAGCCAATCGGACATATAGGAGTAGGAAAATTATATTAAACTTTATGCATGCTAAAATGTTTCGATCCATTTTCTAATGTAATTTTGATTGTCCGTTTAGGCTGATGGAATGCCTTCGGTATAATCTTGCCCAAAGAGTTTATGTTTCCGCCCAAAATTAACTAAATAGGGAGTATAACAGGTAGTTTCATGACGTGAGGTTCGAATAGCACAACCAATAGAAGGAAGATTATCTTCCCAAGTTCGATGATCATTTTGGTGGACATAAGATCATAACATGCTTTTGACTACTCTATTTACACGTTCAGTATGATCGGCACGAGGATAATCAGATGCGGTATAGAATATTTTGACCTTATACATGTCACAAAGAGATTGGAATTCTTTGGATTTCATCTGACTGCCATTATCACAAGTTAAATACTGTGGAGCCCCATAAACCAAGAAAATGCCCTGTTCTATATGTTTGGCTAAAGATTTTGCGGTAGCAGAACGGCAAGGAAAGAGAACAACATATTTACTAAAGTAGTCGGTAACTACCAAGATGTGAGTATTGCCCTGTTTTGAACGAAGTAATGATCCTACAAAATCTAAACTGATGGACTGCTAAGGTTCCCGAATATCGGGTCGATTACCCATTAAACCTGCTGGTGCTTTTTGCTCCACCTTATTTTGAGCACAAACATGACAGGATCGGACATACTTAGCAATACCTGCTCGCATCTTAAGCCAATAGTAACGTTCAGCTATTTTCCAAAATGTTTTAAAAATTCCAACATGACCTGAAGTTGGAAGATCATGACAGCGAACCAGGACTTCTTTTCGATGATCTTGTGGTAAAACTATTTTCCAAGAACTGGACTGATCAGGGAACTTGGGACTTAACAAATTTAAAAATATTGCCATTTTCAACTCTCCAACAAGGAAATTTATCTGGATGTTCTTCCAGCTTTTTCAACATGTCGACATACCACTTATCAGAAGTGTTAAAGTAATAAGGTAAAGAATCTTCCACGGCTGCGATATCTTCTGTCATAACTGGTACGAACCTAGATAGAAAATCTGGCACATATGCTCTTTGCCTTTTCGATGTACTAGTTGAAAATCATAAGGTTGTAAACGAAGTGCCCAACCACCAAGTCGACCCTGTGGATCCTTTAAATTATGTAACCACAATAACGAGTGATGGTCTGTGATTACCTAAAAATGAACTTCCTCTAAAATGCCTAAGTTTTTCCACACTCCAAATTATTGCAAGTCACTCCTTTTCCGTTACTGTCAACTTCATTTCCTGCCTAGTAAGGGAACGTGAGAGATAGGCAACTACCTTTTCTCCATCATCGAATTGCTGGGTTAGAACAGCGCCTAAGCCATAAGAAGAAGCATCAGTTTGAGGGGTAAATATGTGGTTAAAATCAGAACAGGACAAGACTGGAGCGGTAACGAGAGCTTCTTTAATCGATTTAAAAGATTCCTGACAATCTGGAGTCCATTCCCATTTTATATTCTTCTTAGTGAGCCCAGTGATAACAGAAGAAAAGTTAGGAACAAAACGTCTGTACCAGGAAACGATTCCAATAAAACGTCGGATCTCAGTCACATTCTTTGGTGGTGATATATTAATAATAGCCTGCACATTCTCTGGATCGGGTCTTAATTCTTTAGCAACCACAACACTACAAATTTCAGGATATTTATCTGAAAAGGGCCAAACATTCTGTCTCAGATAAGGTACAGAGCCCATGGTTTTCCAAATATCGATACCTAAGATAAATCCATGAGCCAAATCTGGAAGCACTAAAATATCTATCGTACATGTCCTATCTAACAAAGTTACGGGTGTCTGATAATAACCCATACTTAAACAAGTCTGGTCATTAGCAACAGTACAAGTGGTCTGATTTTTAATAAGTTTCAAACCTAAACCCTGCAAAATTTCTAAACCAGGTTGGTCAACAATAGTCAGAGAAGCTCCAAAATCTAGTAAGCCTAAAATAGGGTGACCTAAAACAGAAATTTCCAAATATGGGCGCTCCTCGCCGTGCGCATGTGCAATAATAAAATCAAAAAGATTTTTGTTTAGGAAATTAATGTCATTGATCGGCGAAGTGGAAATAACAGGAGGTCTGGCGACCTAACGACTCTCCCGAGTACCGTTTCCCGAACTGGAACACTTTGGACAATTTCGAGTAGTCACATCTGGAGTACCACAACGATAGCAATGAATCTTTTTACTGCTAGGACATTGCCGATTTAAATGACCTGTCTCGTTGCAGTTCCAACAAGTAACTGGGCGTCTAGGAAAAGAAGGTCTTTCTGTTGGTGCTCGAGCTGCTGGTAATGCAACTACATCGAGGGCGGTGGATGATCACTGTATAAACTAGAAGTAGACGCATCAGAAACTAAGAAGGCAAAATCGTGTTCAACAAAATTTTGTCGTTTCCTAGATGGTGGTAACGATCAGCTCTGTACTTTTTAGCCTCAAGCTTAAGACACTCAGTCTCCAGCTCCTCCAATAAACAGGAAGCTGACTTGTATAGAATGGAGACAAATTTCTTGAAATAATATCCAGTTGAACATCATCGGACATACTTCCATAACACTAAACAAAGCACTCATACTAAACAAATAATCCACGATACTCTCAGATTGGTCTTCAGTTATTTCCAGAATTTCTTTAAATAACCTAGCTTTATAATCAGGTGATTCAAAATGTTTACATAGGAGATCAGACAACCTTGTCCAGTTAACAAACCTAGTTCGATTAGCACGGAACCAATTCAAGGCTCTGCCAGAAAACAAATGTATTGCTGACTCAAATAATTCCTGTACAGATATACCTCTAGCAATACGTAACTCAGAAACTCTTGCTAAAAAGGTGTGAACCGAAAGTTGTTTACAGTCGCCTGATAATTTAAGATTCCATTTTTCAACACGAGTTTTAGAATTACTAGAGTGACAAGAACGAATTTTAGTTGGTGTGAATTTAGTTGGTGGCTTATTAGAATTTAAACTAGAATCAGAAGAGTCTGAATCCGAATCATCTAATTGGGTTTTACTTAACAAAGTACTCAAATCTTTATCCGATTTTAAAAGTGAATCTAAACTATCCAAAGCAGATAATAGTTCAAGCAAAGAATCAGATCTAATTTTGAATTGTTCTTCTTTAAGATTACTAGTAGGTATTCGATTAATTCGATTGAACAAATGAACGAGACTTGATTGAATACATTCAAAATTAGATTTAGATTTAGTGTCTCCTGATAAACTTTCCATTGAAGTTTGGAGATCTTTTAATCTTGTCAAAATATATTCAATTTCGGTGTCAAATTTAAGTTTATATAGTGGATAATTTAGAGGTTGGCCTTTCTTTTCTAATTATTGTAAAACTGGACGTAAAGCTGCGCGTAAAGGTATAGTTCCGCTTGTGCGTCGGACGCATGCAGTGGCTGCATGCAGCAATCGCTGCGTTCGACGGAGAGACTCCTCATTCGGAATTACGAACAAGTGGTTCAGCTTGTGCGACGCAGCAGCCCGCCGCACAAGAGAAACCACTTGTTCGTAATTCCGAATGAGGAGTCTCTCCGTCGAACGCAGCGGCCACTGCATGCAGCCACTGTATGCGTCCGACGAGCAAGCGGAACCATACCTTGACTGATCGACAGTTTTCGAATCATCAGCTGGTAGGCCACGAATACTAAGATCACAGACAAGCATCGCCTTTTTAAGATAATTAACTATCATATTATAATCCATCTTTACTGACCCAATAAAATAACAAAATTATAAACGAATAAAGAAAATTAGTATTAAAATGTAAATCAAAATCGAAAAATAATCAGAGTAGCTGTCCTCTTTGGAGATCTCAATATGTAAATTAATACGCAATATTAGAAATATCAACAATCGCCCAATAATCAATCGAATAATAACAATGATATATTAATACTAAATAAATATTAAATCACTAGTCATCAAAATAATATGCAACAACAATATACAATACTACCAATTAATGAAAATCACCCGGTGAATAAATTAATAAGGCATACAGAACAGATATTAGAATTTGCAATTTTTTAAAGAAAAGGTCTCTTAAAAAACTAGCCTCTTAAGTTGGGCGCCAAATTTGCAATACGTTTTTCTTATTATTGCAAGTAAAGATTTTAATTAAAAACAATCCTAACGCAGGAAAGTCGTGTTTGCAATACCCGGCTCCGGGAGTGGGGTTCTAGAGCGCCACCAGTTCTGACCAACTAAACTGGAAAAGCTCCACTGGTGTTATACGGGGTTGTTAGGCACGCTTATCAAACAAAGAAACTCAATTAACCTAACAAGAAAACACAATCTAAATTTACGTATCAGTTTATTAGCTTTGAGGTTTTTTTTTAAACAGTAACAATCTTAAGTGAAATTTTTGCAATTTAAAGGTGACAAGAATTTTATTTAGGAGAATATTTTAGGAAAAGTTTATGAAAATTGTCTAATCTAACAGGCGAAGGAATGTCATAGACTAACTATCAAGTAATTAATAATAATGGTACAATATGGAGATTGCACAGAGACAAATTCTGTTGTTAACTCGGTACTGTATGCCTTACACCTAAATGCTCTAAACACTACAATCCGAACTGATTACTTTGGTTTACCTAAGTTTATTACATATACGTATGCGTGCGCTAGTAGCTGCACCCGTTATAAATGTAGTGATAATATGTATTGATAAAAAGGCCACAAGCTGGCAGTAGTGTAGCCCGGTGTATAGAACCCTGTAATAACCCAATACGAATTAGACGAAGCCCCTTATTTCAATGAAAAAGCCACTCTTGCATAAATATATTTTCTTTATTAAACAAGTCGCCCCAAAAATTATCATTGGATTTTCAATGATCATCAGCAAATAAAAGAAGCACAAAAGGTACAGACAACTTGAATATAAAAAGACACTACGTGGGGTATTTCTAGAAGAACTCTGCATCCGTTTCAGTCAATTTGCCTTTTCCACTTCCACGAGATTATAAAGAGAAAGAACGAAAATCTCGAATCAGAAAGAAAAAAAATTGTAGGGCCGAGAACTGCCGTATCGTATTCTAACGATTCGATACGAGGAATAATTCCAAGATAATAAACGACTTAGTTCTCGTTTATTATGGTTGTAAAACGACGGCGGAAGCCACAATTGATGAGCTTCAATTAAATTTTTCAAGAAATGCTAGGAAATACTTCTACACGAAATGATAAACCATAAAAAACCTAAATCGAATGCAACAATAACGTGAGGATTGCCCATTCCTACTACCCGGGAATACAAACCGAATATTACAAAAATTGCAGCCTGCCGCGTGGAGAGATAAATCAGAGGTGCCAAAATGTTATCAGAAATGACCAGCCGGTGACTTGAATTAAGCAAATTAGGGGTCCCAAAAAGTTATGAAATATTCAAACCTAAAATAAAATATATGAATTTAACGGATCCAATGAGGCTTTACAGTAGGCTTTATTAACCCAATTCTTAAACATATAGAACTGCCAGCAAACAGAATTAATGTAATATAAATTAAGCAAAGTTATACTTATAACATAGTATCCTATTTTAGTAATTTGATCAAACCTAAGCGATCTGTGGTTCGCTTATCAACTAAAATAAATATAGTCACAAAGTGCCTGAGGGGTACGAAAGAGGAAGGGATTATCCAAATAGCTACTCAAGGCCTCAGCAGTGTTGTAAAAGCTAATACAGATATATCATTAACCTATATATAGAATAAAATTAATTTACATTAATAAATGCGACAACCTTAACCTTATTGACAACAAATTGAATCAATAAATTTAGAATTAATTAACCGAAGAGGTACTCAATGATTCTTATCGCAAAATATAGCATCTTTTGTTGCTAAATGCAGCATATAAAATGCACTTTAATATCTTTTACACAGGCCAAATTAGACTGTTACAATGTCCTTTAAAATTGTACTAACAATATACATGTACTCGCTTGTAATATATATTCAACAAGGATCACGTTTACATTGTTTATTTTTAAAACTATTCACAATTTTTTTTCAATCAAATGTAAGTTTCTTATGATTTTTAGACTGCAGTAGAAAATGATTCAAATGAACATAGGGAAGAAGTAGAAGAAATATTAGATATTAAAGAGGAGGTTGAAGAAGCGGAACGACTTGAGAATGAAAGCAGTAATACATGTGATATTAGTGATATAAGGTAAATAATTACGTTATAATGTTCAGAAATAAAATTACCTGTAATCAAAATTTGCGAATATTTATATTTAAGCCAAGTCATTGATTATGCTTTATCGTCTAATCAGTTATCTACAGTGTGTCCAAAAAAGTATGCAACATATGGGAAACTTTTTTATTATTGGTTTCTCAGAAAATTTTATTCTTGATAAAAGTTGGTGCTTGCCCTAAAACAGTAAATGAGTATATCATATTTTCCGTACTGCTTTTAGTGCGGGCGCAAATGTCATTTTTCCGCAATCGCGTCAAGAGTAAAGTACCTTAATTTATACAAATAGAACAAATTCTTATATGGAAAAGTTCTTCCAAATAAAAAAAGTAATCTAAATATGAAATTTGAGTTAAGTACATCAACTTTTAATTTTTCTTTTTTTTTCTCGATTTTTTCTTTAACGTTAAGCCACTGGAGAATGTTTTGTTCTTTTGTTATTAGTATACTTGCCAAGCAACTTCAAAATTTATTTAAGATTGAAATTAGTTACATAGTTGAATAATGTTGCAGTTTTTCCAGAGATAATAGCCAGTTTAGGTATCAGTGTGTTGCAAACACATTTAAACACTTTTGATTCCAAATTTTTTCCACTCAAAATCATGAATAGACCCAACTCTTTTCATTTTATGTAAAACAACTTATAATTTATTTATCTTGTCCACCCGATAAGTAAAATATGCCCAAGTATCCTAAAAAGCCATATAAAATATTTGGTCTTGAAGAGTAGGCCATGCATTTCGAATAAAAACAAATCAATAGCAATAATTTTACTTCGCTCTGACATACGAAATTAATTATTATTGAGTCAGTCATTCCAATTGTATTTTGTAATAATTATTGTGGACAATTATTTTGGACCAAAATTGTTTAAATGTGTTTGCAACACACTGATACCTAAACTGGCTTTTATCTCTGTAAAAACTGAAACACTATGCAACTATGTAACTAAAGTCTACTTTAAATAAATTTTGAAGTTGTTTGACAAGTATACTAATAACAAAAGAACAAAGCATTCACCGATGGCGTAACATTTGAGTAAAAAATCGAGAAACAAAAGGGAAATTAAAAATTGATGTACTAAACTCAAATTTCATATTTAGATTACTTTTTTAATTTGGAAGAACTTTTCCTTATAAGATTTTGCTGTATCATTATAAATTAAGGTACTTTACTCTTGACGCGATTTCGGAAAAATGACATTTGCGTCCGCACTAAAAGCAGTACGTAAAATTTGAAATAATTATTTACAGTTTTAGGGCAAGCACCAACTTTTATGAAGAATAAAATTTTCTGAGAATCCAATAATAAAGAAGTTTCCCATATGTTGCATACTTTTTTGGACACACTGTATAGTAATAGTGGTTTTTCAAGTATATTTTCTATAATTTGTAGAAAAAATATAAGACTTAGGTCTAAAAATGCGTTTTACCATTTGATTTAATTTGCCTGAAAAATTGAAGAAATACGTGTGAGCTATTCGGTTTTCTTTTCTATTATACTCTACTCTAGTTCAATATTTTAATCTATAAAACGCATTTTCTTTGTGGACTTCAAAGAACAATAGTATACGAATAAAACGTAGGGTGTACAAATAATAATTACTGTTAAAGTTGTATTTTTCATTGTCTGAATATAACTCTATGACATATCCTCGTAGCTAACCGGGTATGTGGGTGGTCAACCACTTAAAAACAACTATGTACTAAATTATTGTAAATGAGGATGTAGCAGTTATTTCTCAATGACCGGTGTACTGGTGACAGTTATCTTAGTTATTTAATTATTTAGGTGGAGCGGGTCGCGGTTTGCAGACTGATTTTTTATTATTTTTTAAAAAAAATATACAGTGCTTATATTAATTTATTAATAATGTTTATAATATTTTGAAGGCGAATACAAAAAGATAGGTACCCTCTAAATGTTATCAGAATAATTTCAAATAACTTGGATATCGCAACTACACGAGACGCATATTTCTCATTAATTGGATCGCATTTAAGGTATGGAATCTGTTTTTGGGGCAGCTGTTCTCAAAACTTATTTACTAGCATCTTCATTCTTCAAAAAAGGGCGTTAAGATATATGTGTAAAGCCAGAACTTCAGGTAAACCTTTGTTTTTGGCACAAAAAATACTACCATTAATTTGTATTGACATCTTGGAAACAGCTTGTCTAGTAAGAAAGAAATATCTAACAGATATAAACAGCGAATCAATGCATTTTACTAGACAAAACACTCAGATATCACTCCCTATACCTTCTTCTACTTTAGTGAAAAGGTCTATTATTTACGACAGTAAAAGGATATTCAACCATTTACCGCATGCATTGAGAGCAACAAATAATGCAAAAAAATTAGAAGGGAATTAAAAAGAATATTGGTGGGAAAAGCTTATTACACTTTGAATGAGTTCCTGGAGGACACAATTTAAAAATTGTTTTTGCTTTTTCTGATTGGTTTTTTTTTGGAACAGGTTGCACTCGAGCGACTTTCCAAGAAGATGCGTAAATCCCTATTCCGTAAGACAGAGAAAAAAGTCTGGAAAAACGTGTGTTATTTCGTTGGCGCAGTTCTTTAACACGATGGCAGGTATTCCGTCCGGTCCTGATGCCTTTTGCGTATCTAGATTTTTAAGGATTTACGAATATCACGGTGATGAAATTTGACTTCTGCCATGGTAGTGTTGATGTTCGATATGGTGGGGAGAGTCTTGCCTTGGGGGACGTCTAAGGTAGAGTGGGATGAAAACATTTTGGCGAGCATGTTTGATTTTTCCTTGGCTGTAATCGCCGTGATGCCACGTTCGTCTGTCAAAGGTGGGAGAGACGTTTTTGTAAAGTTATTACTTACTGCCATTGCTACCGACCAGAAATTCCTGGAGCCACTGGGGCATTACAAAAGTTTATTTCTGATCCTCTGATTATGTGTGTCCTTAGTTTCGTCGATCACACGTTTGCATTCGTTTCTCGCTTCGACAAAATAATTGCGATTTTCAGCGGTCTTATTTTGCTGCCAGTGCTTCTAGGCTTGCTATTTCCTACCTACAGCTCTTCCGCATCTTCTGTCGAACCAGGGCTTTCCTTGTAACGATTTACGTTCCTGATGTCTTTTGGAAATATTCTAAGTTGCCGGCTAGATCGTGAGTTCACCTTAATTGTTAGGAAGGATTTCTCATGGGCGCCAGAAATTCCTCAATTCTCAAAGAACTGTCAAGTATTACCAATAAAAGCTTAAAAACTAACAAAAATTACTTGATAGAAGTTGAGAACTGCAGAATCTCGTTCTTGCCGGAAATAAAAGATGTTCATAAAAAACAAATTTACAATAATTTTATTTAAATAAATACAATTAAAATGAACAGTCTAAATTACAATTTTGTTGAACAGAGTTCTTCTAGAGTTGAGAAATTAAATTGATGTTAGATTTTTAGAGAAAATAAAAGCAATTAAAATATCAATAGTTGAAATTAGTTAAAACTTAAAGATTCTGGTCGTTACTTATATTCAGGTTTGCAAATGGAATACTTAGCTAGATTAGACGTTCAAGCCTGGTTGGACACACTTCTCTTCGCCTCGTTCCCTATTCTCCAATTGCCTGTTATGGGTAAGGATAACACCAGAGGACAAAAAAAAACGTCTTGTAGAGCTGATACGTCTAATGCTGCAATGGTACACTCGGTTGATGCTTAACTATCAATCCAAGCTCTTCGGCCAATTTCCGTGAAAATATGCAAACAGAAAAACTTGTTTTAGATCAGAATGTTGGTTGATATCAAAAAAAAATGGAAAATAATGAATCGTACTTTAAACAATCTCATCAAAATAATTCAAACTATTTCCCTTAAGAATTAAATCTATGATCAAAAATTACAAGATTCGTAAACGAAGGATTAAACTATGATCAAAAATACAAGATTCGTCAATGAATCTGATAAACTATGTTCAAAAATACAAGATTCTTTAATGAATCTGATAAAACTATGTTCAAAAATACAAGATTCGTCAATGAATCTGATACTCAAGTCTACTTCAAAAAAATAATGATTAAATTTGACTTAAGCACACTTTTAAATAAGTGCAAAATAAATGTAAAGTCCCCAGAAAGTTTATTTAAGAGAAAAGTTCTAAAAATAAGCAAAATACTAGTCATAAATTGACAGAAAAATACGATTACTTCAAAATTGTGAATTAATAATTATGCAAATTCTTTCCAAGTCAAATTTATGCATAAAGAAAACTATATGTGCTAAAATCATATACAAAACTGATCCACATTTCACCAAATGTTAAATTGTTCTCCGATCTCTCATCATGGTGAGCATTACGAGCCACAAGCAAAAATAAACAGCAAATTTAGTTATAAGTTCAGCAAGGAGCTAGTCTTATAAAGAGAAAAAATATAAATTCACCGTCGACTGTCGGTAGAGAGAAGAAATTAAAATCCAAGGTGAGTTCTCAAAGAAATTCAATATTGTATTTCATAAATTAGAAATAATATAAAAGAAACTCACCTTAGACTTTTAGAAAGCAGAATTTCACAAATCCTCTACCGGCAGTGAACTGAAGGTCTATTCGGTACTTATCCGTCGCTTCCCAAATTTGGCTAGCACCTTGGTCAGTTACCTGACTTCTAAAAGTGGCGGATCAGAACCAGGAATTAGCTGAAAACATAAAAGACCAACAGAAATCGGTAATAACGTTAGGTTAGTTAGAAATTCTCCTTGCTGACTTCCAACTACGCAGTTAAATATTTCTGTAAAAGTTAATGAAATTCACGATAAATATATCAAAATATATTTAACAGATAAGATAAGATCAT
Organism: Pissodes strobi; assembly: GCA_016904865.1. Lineage (NCBI taxonomy): Eukaryota > Metazoa > Arthropoda > Insecta > Coleoptera > Curculionidae > Pissodes > Pissodes strobi. The sequence continues at coordinate 97,964 of MU182932.1, forward strand.
TTATTCAACAATATTTTATAAAAAGCCCAAGATGGCCACGATGAATAAAGAATATAATTTATAAAATCTAGATTAGAAATCTAGTTAAAAATATTGTTGCCTAGATCATTGATTGAAAATCCCTCTATAATCTGAAAATTGTCCTTAAGACACTCCTAAAACAGAGAAAATTAATTCGATCAACTTAAAAGGGAATGTACAAAAATCAAATCACATCCGACAAAAATAAAAATGGGCTCTCACCTTGGTATCAGATCGAAGACAAAACTACGTTCGCCGTTCGATTTTAAAACCGGTCCAACCAATACCTCCTACAACAAGGCCAGACGGCTTCCGCGTGACGTCATCAAAAGTGGTCTTAACTTATTTACAGGCGTATATTGAAATGTGCAATTTCTTGTAAAATTTCACAGTTAAGTACACATTTTAGATGCAAAAAACTCGGTAAACTATAACAAAAACTTGTTTTTTTTTGCAAATTTACCTTTTTTATATGTAGTTTGAAACGTAATTGGCCTAATAAAAGACCTCCTAAAAGCTGATATTACTTTAAGCACGACTATTATGACTGATAATGTGTATTACTCATTTTTTTAAAATCAATAATTAAATTGCAGTTCAAGTACTTACCTTTTTCTGCATACATAAATATTTAAGGGCTTCCGGTTTAAACAAGGCTGCGAGTCATGAACTCAGCCCTTAGACGCGCCTCATTCGATTTTTGTTGAAGGAAAACGAAATTTCAAAGCAAAAACCTTTGAATATCCAGTTTATCAAAATAGAATCTATTTTGATAAGCTGAAACTAGCCTACCACCAATCTATTTAAGAGATAGCTGGTAAAATGTCACTATAGGTATAAAGGTGTCATAATAATAGGTAATAGTAATGTCAAATTTGGTAGTGTTTCTCCTCGGTTTTCTCCATTCAAAGAACCTTAGGTGGTAAAATGTCACTATAGGTATAAAGGTGTCCTAATAGGTAATAGTAATGTCAAATTTGGTAGTGTTTCTCCTCGGTTTTCTCCATCCAAAGAACCTTGCAATACTCAAATATTTATGATAAAACATGAAAGCTTTATACAGGTTTCAGATTTTACTATTTTGTGTTAGATTGGGTATATTACTCGTTATATAATTGGGGTCTAATATTTATTTATTAAAAGTATCAAGTTTCCTTTTTTTCTTTTTACCCAAAAGATTATGATTATGTTTAGAACAATAATTATTAAGAAGTGTATTTGAAATGCTGCTAAGAAATATTTTTGAAACATCAATTTTTAGGTGATATTTACAATTTTCAAAATGAGTCAAAAGGCTGTTTTGATTTAGATAGTTTAACAACAGCTCACAAAGAAAAGACTTTTTATTGTAAATACCTAAAAATGTGTCTTCAAACTCATTAATCAGTTTTCTAAATATAATATAGGCTGTTGAAATTACATCCACTACTTGTTCACGAGGATATAAAAGAGCCCCACGACTTAAGGAATTAATTAAATTGTAAGAATCTTCTACAACACAAGGTTCATTTAAAGTTAAATTTTCTTTGCAAAATTCACAACTTAATTTTTTTTAAAACAATATGACAGCAATATCCACTTAAATAAGTGATTACGGGCATTTCAGATGTTATAGCTTCTGTATCAGACTGTGTAATTGTAATTTTGGGCAATAAATTGATAACATAGTCAGAATTTAATGAGTTATCTGACGGTTCAAAAAATTTATTTAAATTAATATCTCCATAATGCTTAGATTTTAATGATAATAAAGATTGAATCCTTAGCCTTTTTTCTGACTCATATAGCTGGCGAACAGAGATATGATAATGGCCACCAGCTAATTGTCTATATTTTCCAAACCGCCCTTCCAATGGGTCCGTTTGAAATTTGCCCAGTAAGACATACGTCATATTATGTTCAGTTAAACAGTATTCAGTCACTTCCAGTAGCCCATGAATGGTATGGCTTAATGCAGTGTGGGTTTGTCGAGTCAGTCTATTTGGAAAATTAGGTGAATGCCAAGAATCTAGCCAATTTTGCATTTTTAGCAGAAAATAAATTTTTGGATCATCGTTGGAGGCCGATAGTATTTCTCTGGTGAAGGGTTCTTGAAATTTATGTAGTAAATGTTTTCCCTTAAGAGGGGTTTTAACATTAACTATTCTCCACCAGGTCCATATAATATTAATAAACTCTGCTGTGTCTTGTGATTGTGACAAATTATTAACAAAACCTTTCAGAGCCTCTATAATAAAATGATTAAATATTTTGAGAGCTAATTTAACATTTTGCCTTTCTAAAGATGATGGAAAAAGAGCCTTTAAACTAAGGGAATACCCATGTTTTAATATTTTGTCTCGTTCTAGTTCATGAAGTTTTTTGACCACTGAAAACGAAGCACATTTTTTTTGGCCTGTCTCAAAATCGGGATAGAAAAATGCCTGCTCAGGTTTAGAATTTAGCCAGTTGTTAAAAATACATTTTAGTAGATGAACAGTGTCAAAAAGGTAAAATAATGGTCTTTCTCGGGCAATAGGATGGGGGAAAACAATACTGAGTTCATTCCGTGGTGAAAAATTACTCATTGCCTTGCTATTTATTGCATTATTGTCAGTAACTGTACAAAATACTATGTAGCCAATTTCTTCCAAATTTTCTATTATGGTCTTGATAAAAGTATATAAGATTTCTGAGTCAAGTTTAGCTACAGGACATATATGAATTACTTCTTTAAGGCTTGAGCAAGGACTTGTGATCATAAATGCAACTGCAGATGATGCTAAATTATTGCTGTTACTTACTGATGTTCCTACAGTGTTTCCTGCCTTATAATCCAAATAGGGGTCAATACGAATTTCATCAAAAAGTAGTATAACATTTTTATCTTTATCACTCAAATATTGAAAAATGTTACGAGCATAGGTTAAAAAAAAATGCCTTTCATCAATATGGGGATCGGTCAAAAATCTATTACAAATAGATTTTACTGTGTTAGGATGAGGTAAAATAATAGGAGCATGATTACGTAAATATTTATAGGAATGAGGGCTTATAGTAAACAAAATTGAACATAAAACAATAGTGCTCGGTGAATACCGATATCTCTCTTTTGAGGTATTCAACAAAGTTAGCTGTTCTGAAATAAATTTTAGATTTTGTGTAAATTCATCGGAGCCTTTTAGGTTTAAAAGAATATCCATTACAAATTTTAATTTTTTTTTTGTTTTCTCGCCTTGGTCAGAATCAGGTTGATGTGAATTCATCTCGCTCTCGTTATTGGAAGTTTCACTAGTAATGGGGAGGTCATTGTTAAGAGGAATTGATATCATATTATCAATTACATCGATTAAACATTCTAATTCATCCAAACTGCCGGTTATAAATGGGGATTTTAAATTTATTATTGAAACAGAAATAGACTGGCCATATAAAAATGTTTCTAATTTTCAATTATTATTTATTACAATCGCCCAGGTTATTATAGGACCAGGAGTATACTCAAGCTTACATAAAGTTATTTTATCTAAAGCTCTTACTGGAAACCACCCTTCCTTAACAATAAAATTTGAAAATAGTTTTAAAAACTCCTCAAAATTTTTAAAGCATGTAGCCTCTCTGGATATTAAACTCCTCTTTACTTTGTTGTATTGCTTGCAACAATTGTAATTCCTCAAGTTCCTTATTTTTTTCGTCTTTGCTTTTACGAAGAAACACATTTTTTGAAAAGTAATTGGGGCAGTTTGGAAAAATAGATGATATGGCATTTTCCTTCAATCGAGGGTATTTTAAATGTACTGTAATGATTTTACCTGACTTTGGATCCTGTTGTGAATTAATCCAAATTATATTACCTGCAGAAAAATGTAACTCACACACTTTGGTGTTTTTATTGAGCACTAAATTGTCCCGCGGAATAGCTTGAAGCCATTTCTTTTGCAACACATCACTTTTTGGAATGCTAAAACATGAGTAGTTTCCACGACAGCCTGGGGCACAACATCTAGACGGCATTGTTCACATAAATTTAAACACAATAAAGTACCGGTATTACAAAGAAATTAACAAAAAAATCAATAGAAATCGAAGAGAAATTACGAAAGTAAGAAACCGGTCGATTTTAAAGGACGCCAACTGACAGTAGGCAGCGTTGCCAGATTTTTAAGAACCGTCTCGTCATCCTGGAACCAATTCAATCGTTTGTGTTGGTTCTTGCGCAATGGTAAAAAATAAATATTGTTAGGAATTTGTAGAATTGCCTCGTTCTGACCATCACGATTTGGTTCGTCTGGGTTGATAGAGTTAGTTTCATACATTATTTGGGATGTAAACTATTTAACGTATTTGGGATGTAAACTATTTAACGTATATTTAGTTGGACTTTAATTTTTACAGCATTTGTTGAATGACATTTGAAATTATGTTTTTAAATGGAACTAAATATTTATACAAAGTAATTAGGCTATTGGTTAGCAACGTTTATTTTCTTAAAGGTTTTGATTCCGTTATTGCTTCCCTTTCCGGTTTTTATATATTTACTTTTCGGATTTGAAATATTTATCTATATTTAATATAACTATACTATAATATACCAAAGCAAACTTTTACATTAAGTATCTAATATATTGTTAATTGTAATCTTGGAATCCAAGACGAATATTTTAAGTTTCTTTGAAAAATAATTTGTTGCAAACTAGAGTGTGAAGTAGCTCAAATTGTGATAAAGCGCCTAATCTGGCAGCACCGGATACATGACGTCGAGATGGGAATTGACATTCCAGTCGCCCAGCGTGACAATCAACGTTAAATACGGAAGTAGGCGGGATAAAATAATTAATACTTTTACTGGCCTCCTCTTGGCTTCTCTTAATGCTTTTCTTATGGCAAAAAAGTATGGACCACTTTTGATGACGTCACTGCTAATTTTAATAATAGCTAGTTGGCCCAGTTGTAGGAGGTATTGGTCCAACTCGCATGCAAAGGAATAGGAGGGAGACTCTCAATCAAAATTACGATATTACTATCGCCCTCTATCCAAAGGCTAGTATAATAAATATATTTTTATCGAAAACCACGTAGAACTAATACGCCTACAATTCTAATGACAGCTCCACCTATGTACAAAAGATCTAACTTCTAGCGAAATCTCACCTAGTTACCGAAACCAAATCGCATGTAGATATTTGCATAAAAATCACTTTGCAATACAGAAATCTTAAAACATGTGACGAGTATCTCGTTACATCCTTTTGACGGTAACTTGATAAAATTTGGGATGTATGCTTCCATTCCTGAGGAGATTACTTGCGTAATCTTTTCGCAGCAGACTGACGGGTCGTTAGTGCCAAAGCAGACGTCGAGCCAAGGCAAATCTAGCTAGAACTCCCTTAGATCGTCCCAGTTTGCAGAATTTTAATGCCATATTTTGCGAGGCAATGGTGGATCCTTCTGTATGAGTGGCAATTCACAAACCGTTGTAATAAGTTTGTGGTCGGAAGTGCCTAATGGCGGACCAACTGTAATTGTTTACTGGTCGGGAGTGGTGGTTAGAAAGAGATCCAGGAGGGCGGCGAATTGGCCCCTCTCTGTGATTCGAGTTGGTTCGTCTACAAGTTGAGAAGTCCGCAGCTGATGGCAAATGCTTCAGCTTCTCTACCTTCGTTGTCGGTCTTGTTGTGATGTTGGAGCCAGTTGGTGTTGTGGACATTGAAGTCTCCCAAAACGATTATTCTGAATTGGGGTGATTGACTTGTATTGAGTCAAAAGTGGTAGCTAGTGTTGTAAATAAGCTTTGGTAGGCTCTATCGCTCGAAGGGCGATAGAGACAACATATAAACTTGGTTAATCCCTTGGCGGTGAACTTGAGCCACATGACGTCAAGGTTGTTCGGTTCAAGTGTTTCCTCGCGGTGACATGAAAGGTCGCTTCGGACAAAAAGGCATATTCCGAACTTATGTCTAAATCGGGTGTGTAAGTCCTAACCAGGATAGGGGTAGTTTACTGTTGTTGTAGAACATACTTGTGTTTCTGTAAGGGCTAGCATGTGTGGTTTATTTGCTTGTAGATGTTGGTGTACCGAATTTATGTTTGTATTTAGGCCTCTTATGTTGCAGAAATCTATTCTAAATTGGTTCGGTATCTTTGCTGTCTGTGAAATGCGGAATGAAGGGCTCCCATGGCCACCCAGCGCCCGGAGATCCGAATGGCCGGGGAGTTTACTTCCGGAATATTTTGATCCTGGAGCACCATCATGTCCATATATTCCTTTTGTGGAACCCGGAACCACCAGCGCGGAAGCGGAATGTGATTCGGAAATACCACTTAGCGCTTTCCAGTTCTGGTGGGGTGGTCTTTCACCGGACGATGCGAGGAGGCGTATGCATCTACCACCTAGGGCCGCTTCCACTGGATGCACCGGCCTCAGACTCTTTCCTTTGGTGGACCCTAGTCTGACAGGAGTAAAAATAGGGTTTGTTGGGTCACACCCTAGTGATCAGCTCCAGACTTTGTACTTTGGTGTTCTCCAGCCTGGAGGAGGACGATGGGATTTGATGGGCCACATCCCGTGGCAACTCGGAATGGCGGGGGCGTCACTCCCCGTAATCAAACTGCTATCACAAGTTTGACGTCCCTGCCAGCCAATACAAAGCAGCCCCTCTTGTCACAAACTGTCATTGATCAGCTCCAGACTTTGTACTTCGGTGTTCTCCAGCCTGGGGGAGGACGATATACTCCACCATGAAATTATTCATCGGCCTTCTTAAGGATAACCTTGAACGACATATCGAAATCAAAGACGTACAGCAAGAATTTCGGAGAAATAGGTCTACAACTGACGCCCTATTTATCATACGCCAGATAAAAGAAAAAGCAATAGAATACGACACACCTGCTTTTGCATGTTTTATCGATTTAACAAAAGCATTTGACCGTGTCCGACTGTAAGACATTATCATCATTTTAAAGAAAAAACGAACCCCGGCAAGAATTATAAAAACAGTATGCTGTTTAAACACAGTCAATTCAACCCGAATTAAAGTTGATCATAATATCATAAAACAACAAATGATATACCGATATCACAGGGTATAAGACAAGGGGATAGCTTGAGCCCATTTCTATTCATCCTGATTATGGACGAGTTCATTGAAGAGGTTAGTGGCTTAAGAATGAGGTATAGGATCAACAGAAAACCCATTAGCATAATTTGCTACGCCGATGACGCGACAATATTGGTAGAAACGGAGGACAATCTGCAAAGACAACTTCACAGATTCAATCAAGTCAGCACCCAATTTAATATGCAAATATCAATTTCCAAGACAAAATGTATGACATTTGCCAGGGAACCAACGAGATGTAAGCCGGTTATAAATAATGAAATTGTTGAGCAAGTCACAACTTTTAGATACCTTGGAACGGACATCTCTAGCTGCAACGAACCAATTAAAGAACTAAAATCCCAGATCAACAAAGCCTCGTTAACATCAGGTTGTTTAAGAGACGTCATATGGAACAACAAACATATGAGCATCGACAGTAAAGTTCGAATATACAAAACATGCGTAAGACCAATACTCACCTATGTCATCGAGACCCGAGCAGACACAAACAAAACAAAATGTATGTTAAGAACGACAGAGATGAAGATTCTAAGGTCAATAGCGGGAAAGACACTACGGAATAGAGTGAGGAGCGCAACAATAAGAGAGACCTGCAAGGTGGAAGATGTAATCAGATCGGGATGAAAGCGCAGAAGATACTGGCGGGACCACGTAGAAAGAATGGACCCCGAAAGAATAGCCAAGATTGTGCTAAAAGGAAATCCACCTGGTAAAAGGCGAATCGGAAGACCACCAAAAAGATGGAAAGATAGTCGGATATCTGTATCACAGGAGAATCAACAGCACTGACCAGCCTTCGAAATAAACAGACCAAAAGGTCTTTACAAAGGATAAGAAGAAGAAGAAGAAATTGAAATAATATTTCAAAAACATTTTCAATTATTTATCACTAAATCCGGAATTTGCTAACATTTTGTAGATTTAATTAATTCTGATATAACATTTGACACTCCATGTCCCCTTTTCCCAACATTATATGTTATTAAGTTATATTTGAGGCTACGTATATATTACACATTGAAAAATATTAATAGAAACTTTAAGACCATCAATAAAAATAAGCTAATTATTTGGCGAAATCAGTAAAGTTTATTTTCCTAATGCTGTTCTTATAATTTAATTTAAAAATACTTTGTGTAAATTTTACTTTTTTGTTTTAATACGACCCTGTCTATCAATAGTTTATTTTATCGGAAAATGTCGATACGTCTTAATCCGGCCCTGACTAATGACGCCGCCAAGGTCAAATTTTCGTACTCTTAAGCGGCGTCCACACGTGTAACCGATCCTCGTAACGTAACATCGTCGCGAACCAAGGGCACGTACGGTTCGTTCATTCGAGTCGTCTACGTAGGACGCGAGCGCACTGCCGTACCAAACTTCGTAACGCGATCATTCTGGCGAGCCGCTAAATGTCGGTTTGTTTTTGAGATTTGCAGGGTAATTATCCTATAATTCACGACAATATGTAAGTAGCTGCTGCGGCCTAAATTTAAATACAGTTTGCTTAAAAAAAAAAGAAGGGAAAAAGGCAAAGGCGTTGGTGGCAAATTCATTCATTACGTTTTGAAAATGAATAAACATAGTTTGTTACTCGATTTAAAATTTCAATCTGTTAGTGACCACTATAAAAACTTCACAAGAATGTCGGCAACCGACTTTTAATTTCTAATTAATATAATTGGATCTAAAATAATCAAACAAGATACTTCAATGTTTGCATTCTTCAGTGGACTTATTTATAGCTTCAGCTGATTTTTTCCAATGCATCATTTATCAGAATCTTATTAAAATATTGTGGGTGCTTGAGGTTCCACAGCAATTCTTTTTTTTTCGACATTTCTATAAATTCTAACGTTTTTTCCTTCGTCCATTCCATTTTTATAATGATTCCCCGTTTTTGACCACGACTGAAGGAGTTACGAAACTCAATGAAATGCTCGGGCTGCCGTCCAGACGCGGTAGCATCAGCGCCTTTCATTACTTCGTAACATCCTTTGATGGATCGCTAGTTTACCGAATACTGACGGCTCGCTGCGAGCGGTACGCTGTAAAATTTTGACACGACATTTTGATACGCGATGATGCTCGGGATGCCGTCCAATCGGATTATAAAATGATACGCGAGCAGGTTACGTTACGAGGTTCGGTTACACGTATGGACGCGGCTTAATATTGCAATGCAATCAACGCCGAGTCAGCCTGCCGATTGTTTATTATGCCGTGCTTATACTATGCGCGATTTATATGTACTTTTACTTGTTATAGATTTTTTATTATTAATAACACGCATATTTATCGAGTTGTAGAGGGTGGAGCATGAAATCACTGTCTCTTTTCAAAAAATCAAAGGTGATCAGTGTATTTTGTATAGAATAGTCATATTCGAAAAATGCATAGTTTTCCAGATATAAGCGAAAAACTGAAAAAAGTGCGTACATTTTGAGGATTTTGCGTTTTTCTTTGTGGAGCCGACCTCTTATAAAGCAGCAAACTTGAAATTCAGATTCAGCACCCCAAACTGTTAAGAAAAAAACTTCGGCATTTGCATATTGAAATCATTACTGAACATGTTAAAATAAGCTTTCTCATTGTTGTCTTTGTATAAAAATAATAATAATATTAGTTTTTTTTAAACCCTACTGAATAATTACTAAACAATATATTTAAAAGAAGAGTGAATTTCAAAAAACCTGATGGGCACTGACATCTATTATTTATTGATATTTTTACGTTGTTACACCTTGAAAATTCGATTCTGTTCTTATCTCAATCACCTCAATGGAGGGCGGTGGGCGCCAAGATTCTAATCTACACATGATTTGATTTGCATTAAATTCTAAATATTATGGGATTTCTAATTGATAACCTACATACTGATGAGCCGTAATAATGTTTTATACGAATATGAGTGCTCGAAGGGTCTGAATACGAATAGTTCTACTTTTGACTACTAAAAATTATGATTATTTATGAGTTACAAAATATAGAAGTTCACACTTTTAATACATTGAAGATCATGAAAGTAGCATTCAAGAGAAGTGATAATAAATATTCTTTGCATAGTACTCGACATTCCTTATTTCCAGGAATTATTATGTCCACATTTAAAATTTCTGTTTCCTCAACTGACTCATGTTTTTGTTAAATTGTGATATTGGTGCTTTTATTTTTTAGTAACAATGAAAAAAACTCTTCATCTCTCAATGAATCCAAACCTGTGCAATACAACAACGTCACTGTTAAAACAGAGAGTAATGGTAACGCTGCCCCTTCTATTCCTGTAGGTACCTGTATTAATATAACTAACAACACCTATTACATGAATAACGTACTAAACGTTAATTTGAATTGTGGTACTCATGGAAATAATAATACCAGTAACAGCAATAGTAGCAACAATGTAAATAATAAGGAAAATGGTCAGCTGGAACTAAATAATGGTTATTATGAGAGAGAGCTTCTGAAGAAAGAGGAACATGTTATCAAGGATATTATGGATGGTTGTTTTAGTCATGAAGGTAAACAATTTATAAATATCTAAAATTGTAACACTATTATATATAGGTGCGTAGGGTTAAGCAGGGTTTATGTTACATATAAATATTGTACAGGGTTATTGGTTATATTTTCACCGCCCATCTAGCTATTTTATTTTAAACTTTAAAAACTATATTAAATACAAATAATGTAGCTAGTTGGATGTAGTTTCTTTTAAAATTGACATTTCATATACCGGGTGTAAGAAATAAACCAAACATACACTTTTTTAAATGAAACACCCTATGTATTTCCTCAAAAGGCATGTTTCATATACCATATCCTATACCTACCTTCAACTATTCTTGAATTATTTTGATTTGAATATAAAAAATATTTTTCTAAGCTTCATATATCGATACCAATAATTGTGGGTTGTTTTTGCTTAGCAAGCCATGAACTTTGAAAGGAAATTGAAACTTATGTTACTAATAGCTTTTTTACTTATAGGAAATTAATATACAATGACAAAAGAAATGCTACCTTCATTATCTTCATTTTAAGGTTGAGTTTGGGTTAGTTTGGGCCTATACTGAAAGTAAATTAGGATATTAACGATGTAAATGCTCATAATGGCGTCCATTTTCTTCAAGACAGCGTCTGTAGCCCCGCTTCAATTTCTCCAAAGCACCATAAATTGTTAATATTAATTATTTTTTGCCTAATAACGTTTTCTATGTCATTTATGTTTAAATTATCGAACGAATTTACTTTGTTTATTAGAGCACCCCACAGGAAGTTATGTAAGGGTGTTAGGTCAGGACTACAGGGTGGCCATCTAATAGTTCCAAACCGTCCGATTGACTCTGGAAATTGAGTATTTAGTAAATTTTGAACAGCAACAACATTGTGTGGCGGCGCTTCATCTTGTTGCCATATGAGTTCATCCAAATTTTCGTTGGGAAATATCTGTGGAGGTTGTCCTAGTATATTTTCTAATAATTCTTGATAGTTACGACCAGTTAAAGAATTTTGAATAAAAAATGGACCAATTATTTTTCCCCACAGTATGCCGCACCAAACGTTAACAGAATGACGTCCAGGAAATTAGATAGATTTTGTTAAATGTGGATTCATGCTAGACCAGAAATGTGTATTTTTTCTGTTAAAACTACCAGCTGTAGAAAAAGAACACTCATCGGACCATAAAATGTTATCAAATAAACGGGGATTTTCATTAAGCCAAAATGGCAAAATTCTGCTCTAGCTTGCTTGTTATTTTCTGATAAAAATTAGATTTTAGAAAACTTATATGGATGAAGTTTATATTTTATCAAAGTCGACTGAACTTTCCAATATGACCATTCTAAATGTTTACTAGCTTTAGGAATCGAACTTTTGGGGTGTTCTAGAAAAAATAAATTAATCAGTTCATTATTATTTTTAATATTATTATCAATTCGAGTATCTTGCCTTGAAAATATAATAAGACATTAAGTTCTCTATTATCATCTTCATTTAGCGCATAAGTTCGTTTCTTTCGGCTAAATGAAATGTTGCGATTGACGACATCATCATATATCAAATCAAAATCAAAATAGTTTATTAATGCAAATTACATAGGTATAATGTTTACACAGGTCATAAAATGGTTGAATTATTTAATATATTATAAATCATCCTACATATGAACATCCGTCAAGTAAAATGAGTATTGGGACCAAAATTGACACATTAAATTTATACATTAAAATGTCAACACAGGTTTACATATTGAAATTATCCATAAAATTCATACATTAAAACGACAACACAGGTTTATACGTTAAAATTATATCTACTCATATCAAAATTCAAAAACATTTACGCTGTAGAATATATTCCTAGTTAAAAACAATTTTAGTTCTTTCTAAAATACCTGTGTTCTAGAGTTCTAACAGGAACAGGTAATTTATTGAACAGCTTCACAGTCGTAAAATCTGGTCTGCTTTGACACTTAGCCAGTCTGCAATAACTAGGCACTATGTTTTCTCTGGTTCTGGTACAGTAGTCATGAACGTCGCCATGTGTCGTGAAAGCTCTCACTCTTCTTTATGAAAAGTAAGTTTTCCATTATAAATACTGCCGGAAAGGTGAATATGCCCAGTTGATGGAAAGCATTTCTACAATCCTCCCGGAACCCAAGGTGTGCCAGAATTCTAATGGCTTTTCTCTGCAGCGCGAACACCCTGTCCGCAGACGACGCCCTACCCCCACACCGCGATAGCATATGTCATTACAGAACATGATAGGCGGCCAGGAGTGTTCCATCTGACACGCAGTCCACCATACTTCTTAGCAAGAACACACAACTTCTCAGTCTTCCACAGACACTGTTAGCATGAACATCCCATTTCAGCTTTGGATCCAGATGCACCCCTAGAAACTTGGCACTCTCTTGATTTTCACCTCCCCTAAGGTCGCGCAGGGTAAAAATCATGTTTTGTGTTTCATCAACATTTAACAGCAGTTCGTTGGTTGCAAAGCACTCTTCTGCCCTTGACTGTGCCTCATCACAGCTTCAATTTCTTCAAGCCGCTGTCCTTGCAGACTGAGTGTCGTGTCGTCGGCGAAGAGAGTGTATCCCGCAGTGGGCTCCTGTGATGGTAGGTCATTTACATAGATTAAGAAAAGAATGGGTCCCAATACTGATCCCTGTGGGACTCCTACATCAACGATTTTCTTCCTCGACGAAACTCCACCCACTCTGACAATCTGCCTACGGTTTTCTAGGTATGACTCCAGCAGCTTTATGTTAGTCCGATCAAATTCATAGCACTTGAGTTTATTTATTAAGATTCCATGGGAAACAGTCAAAGGCTTTGCTTAGGTCAAATAATCTAGCAATGTGGTAGTGTCGGTCTTCAAATGCATCCATAATCTTGGAGAGGAGGTTCTGGATGCCAAGAACAGTGCTCCTGCCTTCTCTAAATCCAAACTGGCAATTTGAGAATAAGACGTTGCTCTCAAAGTAGTGAGTGATTCTCCGGGAGATGCATTTTCCACAACTTTTGACAATATAGGGAGCAGAGAAATTGGGCGATAGTTTGATATTTGCTTCTTATCACATTTCTTATAAATAGGTACAACAATGGCTGTCTTCAGGGCATCAGGGAAAATTCCTTTGTCAAAGCATCTATTGATTAGTTTTGTAAGTGGTATGATCACGGTAAATACACAAACCAGTAGGTTAACTGACACTGATTGACATTGATAGATCACCCGAGCTCTCGAGGACCTTGAACGGGGCTGCCCAATGCATTATAGGGATTTTCCAGAGGCGTAGCATATAACTTTGAAAACGATTTGAAATAAAAAGGGATATATTTTAAAGCTTTTTTTAAATATGTTAATACAATAAAAAAGTGCGTAAATAAAATACATATCTCATACAAAACATTTACCGATTTTTCCATACTACAATGTTAATTTTGTTTGGATTTCTAAATGTTTTATTAGCATATTTTAATGTGTAATATAACCGTACTCTGAAAACCAGCTTTTTAAATATTTGTTTGCAAAATGTGAACAGGAATGTTCAAATTCTGTTGCCTGACTAGCATTTACAAATGATTTGACAATATTATTTTCTGTAGCAAGTTTTTCAAAATTCATTTGGAATATTATTTCTAATAATGAGATGTAACGTACGAAGTTTTCGTGAGACATTTTCAAATTCCCAAAAGTATCCATATTCGCATCTTGATACACTCTGAGGTAGCAATATAAAGATGAATCATCTAAATTCTGGTACACATTAGCTGAAATAATGCTAAAAAATTTTTCATAAATAATTGGCATTTTATTTTTACAGCCAAATACCGTCTGTTTCTATAAATGCTATATTCCAGCTCTACTCTCAGGTTAACATAACCAATAGAAGCAAATAAGTTTACAGCTCAGCAAAAGTTGTCACTCGAACCAGAAAAGAAACTAGAGTAGTAATGTTCAAAATGTCAACTGAAATATTTTATTCCTAAAAGAAGCAAAAACAAAATCGCGGGAAAGATACAAAAATGTAAAAAGCTAGGTTAAATTCCAACGGCGAAAATTGGCTACCTATTATATTAAAATAGCATCGCGGGAAAAGGGATTATGTTGCAATAAAAAAGAAAAAATGCTTTGATTTTCAAATAGCAGACCCAAGATCACCTTATGTCAATTTGGCATACTGAAGATATTTTTGTTTTTATAGGAAACTAAATTTTTTTCAGTGGGATATTAAAAAATCAATTTCCCAGGTGACCAGAAACTATTTTTTCCTACTTACGTGCCGAAAAGTGCCTTTTTCGCACTGTTTTGTGTGCGGAAGCAGTACTTTCCTCACTGAATGCGGTAAAGTAACTTTTTCGCACTCAGTGTTTGAAAGTTACTTTACCGGAAATACGGAAAAGGCAACTTGGCCACTTATTTAAAATATCTTTTTGAGTGCGGTAAAGTTAATTTTACGCTCTGTGACTTTTTACAAAACTTATGAAAAGGTTACCTACACAAGTCTCAAATTTAATGTTATAATACTATGTATACCGATGCACATTCCCACTAAATAGTATTTGATTTTCTATTAAAAATATATCTCTTGCCAAAAAAAGTGATAATTTTTATGTTCTTAGGAAAAATATTGTATCTAACACTTGCCTAAAGTGTCTTTGACGGCTTGCACTAACTCCGCTTTCGTCGTGTGCGAAAAAGTACCACTTTCCGAACTTCTTAGGAAAATAACTATATGTATCATAATTAAAATGATTTTTCTTTATACAGCATATTTTTTCGCTCGAGCACGAAATTAGGAAACGACCCGCTTGCGGGGAGCTTCCTAGCGCGCTAAATGTCTTTTAAAACGTGCATTTTATGCTATTTTTTTCTATTTCGCAGGTTTTTTGATGAAAAACATTAATTTATTCTGGTCCCGATCAGCAGTTGCGCGGCCATCTTGTCAATTTTGACGTCTTTATTAGTAGAAATCTCATTCAAAGCGGTGTCGAAATTTTTGCTAGTGGGCCTCGACATTGAACAATTTTGTTAATATTGTAGCAACCAGTCGACAAAAGTAGTGGCGAAAACAGGCCCTTTTACGTGTTCTAATATCATTTTGAACGAAAAATAGAAAAAATAGTATATTGTGCAACAAGTGTTGAAATAGTTATTTTTCTACAGCCGCGCGCAAAATAACTAAATACTAAATCCAAATGAAATCGCAAAACCGACGAATGCCGTGGATCCATATTTTGCGCTCTAGCGCGAACATGGAAAAGGAAATTCTCACTTTTTCCGTCTAGTGTGCTGAATGGTCATGGAAACCGAAGATAAAT
>MU182932.1:118918-173225 GCA_016904865.1 Pissodes strobi
ACCCATCCTCTTGGAAAGTCGCTCGAGTGCAACCTGTTCCAAAAAAAGGCAAGAAAACCACGCCCTCAAACTATCGCCCAATTGCCTTGCTTCCAATAATCTCCAAAGTCATGGAACGTGTAGTCAACCAGCAACTACTCAAGTACCTCGAGAACAACAGAATAATCAGCGATAATCAATACGGCTTTCGCAAAGAGAGATCGACAGGAGATATATTGGCCTATGTCACTCATATATGGAGTAGGGCAATTGAAAACTACGGAGAGTCTCGAGCGATTGCGTTGGATATTTCAAAGGCATTCGACATAGTTTGGTATGACGGACTGCTCAACAAACTGCCGTCCTTCGGACTGCCAGCCTCTCTCTGCAGCTGGCTGGCCAGTTTCCTTAAGAATCGATCCCTACACGTTGCAGCCGATGGACACATCTCAGACACATTCACCATCAACGCGGGCGTGCCTCAGGGCGCAATACTTTCACCAACTCTGTTCCTCATCTATATTAATGACCTGCTGATCGAAACGAATAATCCTGTTTACAGTTTTGCAGATGACAGTACCCTTGTCTCCCACTTTAGATCAGAAAAACCGTTATTACCAGCGACTGAAACTCATCACCGCAGACAGGAGCAGATTACAGCTATTAACCAAGACCTGGAGAAAGTTCAAACTTGGGGCGGCCGAAATTTGGTCCAGTTCAATGCAGCAAAGACCCAAGCAGCAACGTTTACCAAGAGGGCCAATACAGCGGGCCCTGACATCATTATGGCGGGATCGACCATTCCTTCATCCTCGTCAATCGGATTGCTGTGTGTCTCGGTCAACAGCAATATGTCATGGCATGACCATGTTGCTAACATCGCAAAATCAGCCTCCCACAAGCTTGGTGCCCCATTTCGCAACAAAAAACTCTATACACCGCAGCAGTTGCTCTTGCTGTACAAAGCGCAAATAAGACCGTGCTTAGAATATTGCTCACATATTGACCCGAAATCTGGATAGTCTGGAACACCGCAGACATGTGGCCGAGATGTCTCTGTTTTACAGATACTTTCACGGCAGATGTTCCCAGGATTTGGCCCGCATCATCCCGCCCCTAGCAACTCCTGTCAGACAGTCACGACAGATGGCAAGATTGCACCAGTTCGTCGTACAACTGGAAACACCTGGAACATCGCTTTACAAGAACTCCTTTGCCTGGCGCACTGCATCACTGTGGAACTCACTTACAGGACAGCTGTTTCCCACTCATTACAACCTACAACTATTCAAGAACCGTGTCAATCAAAATCTTCGCACACACACCGCTCGTCGAGCGCCATAGGATCTCCCTTTATTGTGTATGCCACTGCCATAAAAAAAAAGTTTCAGGCAAGTAGGTCTTACCACTATTATCATGTAATCTGTAATGACTGATTCTTGCTTTAAAAGACTGGATATGCTGGTGGAGGGTATTTAGACTACCCGGTTTCAATTTGTTATAATTTACTCCACCTTTTCGATCTTTAGGAGCCGTGCCATACATACTCAACTCTTTTTGTAAATGTTGAAGTTTCACCCCGTGTAATGCCATGAACTGCACGAAAAAACTTAGCGCAAATTTGTACTTCTTTGTAATTTTTTTCTTCACCTTCTTCCATACCTGAGCCCGGTTTAATTCTGACTGTACAAAAAGCAGCCGCGTCAAATATTACATCAGCATATTTTTGGCTCTCGCCGCCTTTGTACGTTCACTAAAGATATTAGAGAACACAAATATGCATTCTGTTCATTATGAGATGTTAACACGAATTAAAATTATTTAAAATTCGTTTTCTATTTATGTCACTTACATTGTCAGAAAATAAGAACAGCGGAGATGAAAATCCTAAGAACAATAAAAGGGATCACATTGCATGACAGGATACGCAACGAGAACCCCAAAAGAGAACTGGGAGTGCAGGACGTTGTCAGATGGGTGAGACAGAGACGCCGGTGTTGGAGAGACCACGTAGACCAAATGAGCAGACCGAATTGCAAAGTGGGCCAAAACACAAAAACCAGAAACAAGGCGCCCAGTTGACAGGCCCCCAAAACGCTGGTATGAAAGCTGGACATCAGGATCACAGGAAGGCTGATGACAGAATTGACAGGACTTTGTCCTTTTATACGAAGAAGAAGAAGAAGACATTGTCAGAGCACTTCAAACGTTTGCATTGGCAGAATTCACCGAACTCGTAGGACTGTAGCTTAATTTTCTTCATAACGTATAACCTGCCCATTTTCATCTTTTTTTTTAGTTGACATGTTTTCACTATCTGCCATAATTGAACTAAATAAAATTCAAAGCCGAACAGAACTGCACAAACACGACTTGATTACAGCGGTTTGTTCACTACACTGAAGCGACCATTTGCAAAACAAATAATTTCGTCTATGTTATTGACGCTGTTGTTTCAACCGTTTACGCGCGGACATGCACGGTTTTCTGCCGACATAGGGTTTTTGAAAAGCGCAATAATTCGTTACATACACTGTTTTCTCCCTGTCTTGATAGGTCAGTAGATATATATTGACCGAACCTACGCCATCTAGTACTTAACTCAATTTCACCAATTTTGTGACATCCATGGTCTTCTCCCGAGACCCTCGTCTATTACGGCAATAAGTACCACTACACTACCTAGCGTAGAGGCGTAAGATTTTCAGGCAAGTGATGATAATTAAGAGTCCATAGCGCGCCTGAAATAGACCCATTTTACGCGCTCGGCTCTTAACCCTTATTTCGAAAACAAATAAACTTAGCGACCTAAATCAAAAAACAATGGAAAGGTAGCCCTGTTTCCTAGAGTTGCCGTGTAATAGTTTTTCGAAATTGGTTATTTAATTTTTGAAATTTAGATAATAATCTATGCAATAAATCGATATGTTTACAATTTTTATCCTTAAAACTAGGGACCTAAATCAAAAATCGCTTACACGAGGGAAGCTTTGCAATGATCCCAAAATAATATCGATTTGATAAAAATTACTTAAAATTCTATGCTAAGTCCCGAACGTCTGCAGCGCTTCACAAACCAAATATTAAAATGCAGCAATCACGTGCGATTTATTCAAGGAGAGGAGCTTATGGCCGTTTACTGCGGTCAGGACCGGAGTTAAACGTAGCGGATTTCGTGTGGATAATTATATATATATTTTTGTGTCAAAAAATATATTGGGTGCAAATCACTTTCACTATTCATGATTCTACGAACAGGGACAAAAACGGCGGCTTGTTCGACATCAAAAGATGCGGTCAACTTACTTGTGCCGCCGGCCAGACATTCTGGACTTTCTGTTTCTACCTTAGTGCCTAGTTTAGTGTAGCGATATAACTGCGATTGAACTGCTTTATCATGGAACCTGACTATCGAAAAGGAGCAAAATCAAAGTTGCGTTTGTGTGCCCGTCGAAAAAAAGGGAATACCATTGCTAAATATAATGCGTACGTTTTTTTATTGACAACCTCAAGGAGCACCAATTTTTTTAAGAGCGTTCATTCCCTTTGAAGAGTTACTGCATGTAACCAAAGAACATTCGGGTCTTGTGACATATAGGTATCTACGATTTCGCGATTTTTTTCTTTTCATTAGAAAGCGGGTGTCCTATAGAATAGTTTAAGCCAAAAAAATCGGAGGATCCGCCACATTTGAGCCGAAAAAATGGCCCCAAAGTTCCAGTTTTGACACAAGTTTTCAGCACCATTTCGCAAAAGCACTAGAAATATAGACAATACACACCTGAAAATCAATTCTCGGGTGAAAATATTAACCAGGAGACATTTGCGTAGAACGAGAGGCTTCCTTTTTCTCCCGGTCCTAATTTAAGGCGGCCCATAGCCCCATGAAATAAGATAAAAGTTTATTTGTAAGCTAAGCATCATTCCTCCTTTTTACTGTCAAATGTCACAAGTCACAATGGAAATAGATATTTTGAAGAAGGCACACTGTTGCCATTTGAGACTGAAAAGATATGGGATCAACTTTCGCTTAGCTGAAATCAGTTATGTAAGAAATATTTGTTTATTTAGTATAGAGCAACCTCCCCAAATACAAAATCATAAAAAAAATTCTACGGAAATGCATGATTTTAATTTTTTCGACTCTAGAATAACTGAAATCAGTTTCATGAAAACATGTTTCTGTTTTACATTCTAAATATTTTTCTAAACATAATACCCCAAAAAAACTTCTTGCTGAAATAAGTCATTTTCATTTTTTGGGTTAGTTTAGCTTTGGTTAGTTTCGTCTCGTTTAAGCCACTACGCACTTACTTCACGCAAGCCTAGGCGACACAATTTCGGTTAGCTTTGGTTAGTTTGGGTTAGCTTTGTCTCGTTTAAGCTAGTACGCACTGGCGTGAAGAAAGGCTTGGGCGAAGCGCAAGCCTTTCTTCACGCAAGCCTAGGCGAAACACTTTCGGTTAGCTTTGGTTAGTTTGGGTTAGCTTTGGTTAGTTTGGTTTTCGTCTCGTTTAAGCCACTATGCATTTGCGTGAAGAAAGGCTTGCGCGAAGCGCAAGCCTTCACGCAAGCCTAGGCGAAACACTTTCGGTTAGCTTGGGTTAGCTTTGGTTAGTTTGGGCTAGCATTGGTTAGGTTTATTTAGTTTGGGTTAGGTTTGCTTTGGTTAGGTTTGGGTTAGCTTTAGTTAGTTTGGGTTAGCTTTGGTTAGTTTAGGTTAGTTTCGTCTCGTTTAAGCCACTACGCACTTGAGTGAAGAAAGGCTTGGATATTTTTGTGTGTTTTATGTTTAGAAGGATGTGTGAAATGTGAAACAAAAATTTCGAAGTGCCGTATTATCGTGGATACACAGCAGCTTGCATGTGTTTCCGCGAATATATTCCACTGTCCACCATTCAAAATATATTACAACATTAATAACGCGTGGCGATGATTGCTGAGCGGGGTTCAACAAAAGGAAAAGTGCTATCCCAAGCCATACCCAAAATCGGCTCAAATGCGCAACTTTTGGCAACACTGTGCCAGGTCTTTGGCGTCGATTACTAAAATTTCATTATTTCCTCGTTCAATTTCATTATTTTCACGTTCCACCTGGGAAAGTAGTAGAGGCACCTTGTCCGTTCTACGTGAATCAACCTGAAAACGAACTTTGGGGGCTTTTTTTTCGGCTCAAATGTGGGGGATCCTCCGTTTTTTTTTGGCTTAAATTACTCTAATAATTCGCGAAATCGTAGATACCTATATGTCACAAGACCCAGAACATTCTACTACGATAAGAAGAGGTGGAGTTATAAACTATTCGCTGGCGACGGCGCTGGCGCTCGTCACGCTAGCACTCGTATTCGAAATTCACATTTATAAACTCCTCGGCGCTGGCGTTCGGTTATTTAAAAAGACACCAAAACCTCACTTATTATTAAATATTTACATTGACACTGTTCGTTGCTTTTAACGATTTCAATAAATTTTGTTTCAAAATGGATTTGAGTGATGGATGACAACAGTGACGTTCAGGCACAAGACTTGTGGTTCAGGTAAACAAACATCAGCTGGTGTGGATTTGCTTGGTCAGGTGATTAGGTTCTAGTGTTTTTATTGGCTGAGGCGTCATTACTACGGATTTGCTACGAACGAACGACCTTGAGCGTTGTCCAAAGATAAAGTTGATTTATCTCGAGCGCCAGCGCCGACGCCGCAGCGTCAACGTAGGCTTTATAAATGGTCTTATGAATATACGTATGTATTTTCAATTTCAACGCCAGCGCTAACGCCTGACGCCATCGCCAACGCCGAGTTTATAAATCTAGTGTCATGCTTATGGGCGTTCGTGAAACGGTTTAGAGACATCAATGCGCTCACAAATATTTTACCTCGCTGCGGTAACCCTCGGACGATTCATGTCCCACGTTGCCAATATTTCGCAATACGCGAAGAAGCCACGCGTCGGTAGACGCGCCGCTAGCGTTGGTTTTTGTTTTTCTTCCAACGCGAATTGGCAACAGCGAATTTGCTGCAGGCGCATTTCAAGCGACCTTCTGTCGATGGGGCCAGGCTTTACAGAGTCTGGAGTCTGGCCCCATTTCGGGGGTCAAATATTTAACGTGTGGTGGGTTTTCTTATCGTAGTAGTATTTTCTTTGATATAACTAAATGTAAAATATTTAGAATGATGTGCTTACAAGCGTTCGGCTTTTTGAAAAGATAGGAAAAATGGTTTGTGTTTCGCATATTTTTTTTAGTTCTCTGGATAGATAAACAAATTTCTCAGGGTTACCTTTTATTTCTTGAAAATTTTAAATATAAAAGTATTTATAACACTTTGAACTTAATTGAAATTCGTTATTTTTCAACTTTTTTAACTTCATGCACTGAGGTTATAGGCCATTATAAACCAAAACCGAGAAAAAGAAACATATAAAAATATTTTTTATATATTAATTTTATTCAATTCAATTCAATTCAAAATAACCTTTATTGTCATAACGAAATTATCGTCATTGACAAAGCACTATTGATCTTAAGTCTAAGTAATTATTCTAAAACTTAAAAAATATTTAAAATACAGTTATACAGAACATTGCAAGTTAAAGTTTTACGGCATGTAATATGGTTAAATACAGGAAAAATCCCAGCCATACAGTCACAACAAAGAACGTCGAAAACAAAAGTCCAAAACATTCGAGATAGTCGGCAAGTCTCACCATCACCAGACATGTCAGAAGATCAATGAAGAAATGAAGCAAAGAGTCCATAAATTAGGGATGATCAGATAATTACAGTTCATCATCAAAGAACTGGGATACAGAGTAGTAAGCCTTAGCAAGCAATAATGATTTAACCAATTTTCGAAAGTATTCCGTGGACTGTACCTCTTTTATATCACTTGGTAAATGATTGTACATCTTTTTCGCATTATAAAATACAGAAGACTAGAGTGGAATGAAGAATTGGCAGCGATAACATTCCAGCTTGTCGGGTATTATAATGATTGCTAACGTTGGGCGACACATTACGTTTCTTATGAATCAGAGATACCGTTTCCAGGATGTATAAAGAATAAAAGGTCAGAATCCTATGTTTGATGAACAGAAGTCTGCAGGGGTCTCTTGCGCCCGCCCCACACAAGTAACGCAAAGCTCGATTTTGCGAGATAAAGACCGAATTTGCCAAATACTGATTGGAATTACCACAGAAGGGAATACCATATCTAATATGTGATTCGATAAGGGAAAAATATGCTGTCGTTGCAACAGTCAGGCCTAGTTCCCTTGCTATTACCCTAACAGCAAAGCAGCCAGATGCCAGCCTTTTACAAAGGCCAAACATGTGCGGCTTAAAACCTAATTTCTTATCTATGGATATACCCAAAAACTTAACTTCTGTACAACTTAAGATCTCATCATTACCAAGATGTACATCAGCCATAGTACAATTATGGAAATGCAAGATGCTGGTCTTAGAGATGTTAAAGGCTAGTAAGTTAGCATCATACCACAATTTAACTTTCTCTATATCTTCTGATATTACCATTTTTAATTGGTCAGCCCCAGAATTGTGCCACAGAATGGTTGTGTCATCCGCGAATACGGTAAAACGTTAATGTTTAAATACACTATATCGTTAATATATAATAAAAAAAGCATGGGGCCCAATACAGATCCCTGCGGTACCCCAGAAGCCACGGCAGCTTCATTCGACACGAGACTCCGCAGTTTAACCCTCTGCCACTCAGGTATAACGTAAACCAGTCCATTGAACTACCCCTAAACCCATAAATCTGAAGTTTCCGCAGCAGTATTCCGTGATCAACGCAATCAAAGGCTTTTGATAGATCACAGAAAACTGCAGCAGCCAACTGTCCTTCATTGAGCCTCAAGTACAGATCATTGAGAAATGAAAATACAGCATCACTTGTACCCTGCCCGTTTTGGAAGCCATACTGGCAAGTGTTGAGAATTTAATATTTAGTTATAAAAGAAATTATTCGCCTTTTCACTAATTTTTCCACTATTTTTGCTAGCGTAGGTATCAACTAAATAGGTCTGAAGTTTGATGGCGACTCAGTGTCACCATGTTTGTGAGCTGGAATTACAATTGAAGTCTTTAGTGAATTTGGAAAGGTACCCGTAGCAAACGAGCAATTTATGGCCTCAACGAAAGCATTTAAAGCACAATTAGGCAAGTGCTGAAAGATCCCAACCGAGATACCGTCCCATCCAGCAGACCTGTTTTTTTATTTCGTTGAATGTTTCATGGAGCTCCTCCATATTAGTAGGAGCAAAATAAAAGGAGACCGGAACAAAAGCATTTTTTAAATAGTCTAGAGGATCGTTTTTAGGAACAACATCTTTAACAAGATTACGAGCTATACTACAAAAAAAAGTTATTGAGATCATTGGGTTTCAGGGAGGTCTCGCATACAACCCTGCTATTCCTTCCTCTCAGATCATCAACAAGGCGCCAACTCTCCCTCTGTTTGTTATGTGCCCTGTTAACGATTAGTATACGATTAGTAAAATAAGAATTCTTAGCGAGTCGTATCAATTTCCTGTAAACATTACGGTATCTATTGAAATATGCCACAAAAAACTCAGTAGACAAGAAATACTTGCGAGCAGTGTGCAGGAATCTCAAGTTTCTGGCCGAGACCTTGATACCCTTGGTAATCCATGATTTTTTCCTCTTTCTTCTTAAGTTTTTTATTGGAAAGCTTGCATTAAAAGTATTAGTTCTAAGAATGTGGAACTCTTTTAAGGGGTCCTCAGTCTTTAAAATATCCGACCATTTGACATTGAGACAACCCACACAAAACCTATCAAAATTCTTCTTAGAAAAAAATCGTCCTTTTTTTTCGGCAATATATTAACACATTCTTAAGTTCGTTAGGTAAAATACACAAAACCGCTTCGTGGTCAGAAAGACCCGCGTTTATGACACTACAGGAAACACCATCCATGCTTGAACACACATAATCCAGAATGGAAGACGAAAACTGAGTGATTCTAGTAGGAGTAGATACATGCATATTTAGATTATGAGACTGTAACAGGTTTTTAAGTTCTAGTAAGCCTGGACATGCCCCGCTGTCATAATCAATATTTAAGTCACCCGCTAAAACTATATCAAAGCTAGGATGAAATTTTAACAATAAAATTTCCAGCCTCTCCACAAATAAACGCTCGCTACACATGGGAGGACGATACAGGCATATAACATATGTATTTAATTTTTGGGAAAAACTTGCTGAGAATTCGTTCTTTTCAACTATGAGGTTATCATATTTATTTACATTAATAAAGTTGTAATGTTGTAGAAATAGCTTATTTATTAGGATCATCGTACCCCCATGTTGGTATCTTTCCCTAGAAAAACATGACAAAATCTTATAGTTATCCAAATATAAGGATTCATCGGACCTTAGCCAATGTTCAGTCAGAAGTACCAGATCAGGAAGATTACAGCTCTCCAAGAATATCGCAAGCTCATCTATTTTATTATGTATAGATGGTATGTTTAAAAGGACCAGCGAGACGCACTTATCATTTAACATAAAAAAATTATTTCTATCACTATCTTCAGTTACTTCAGTTTGCTGAGGTTCTGATTCAGGTTCCACTATCCCCAAGTCAAATGTAGCCCCAGATGGATCAGCAATGTCCCCCATTTCTGTTCCTGCAGCAGCCCCCTCTTTTTGAGCAGGAATATTATTAGAATTATTAGAGCAGTCTACAAAGATTAAAGCTTTTCCATTAATATTTTTTGTACTTATTTCCATATCAATCCGCCTTACTACTTCCGGCAGGTTTATTTTATTATTGTTATACAGTAGCATATCCAAACATGATAATGTTCCCCTGGAAACTAGATTAACTCTGCGCAGAAAAATCTTAAAACTATTATTAAATTTATAAATACTGGACCTAATCATTCCATTATATGACAGGTTAGGAGTAGCTAGAAATATGAAATTAGTATGCGTACAGAATTTTACCTTACTAAAAATTTTCTTAATTTTCGGGGTACCATTGAGTTGAAAGTCGTTTGCACCCGCCAACGCAATGACATAATCGCTAATCTTAAAGTCTAACCAATAAATCTACACTATCGAGTACGTGTTCATAAGTCGCACCCGGCTTCATGATTGATTGAATTTTAAAGTTGTCCCGCTTCCAGTGCCCGGTCCAGGTAACGTCCATGTTAATCACTCAAGACCAAGATCCGCCTTTGCTCTGTATTATTGTTTTCCTCATATTCACATTCATTTCAGTAGTCTTAACTGATTCATTATTAAAGTCTACCATGTCACTATCGACATGCTGCTTTTGAGGTTGAACTTCCGGGATTATTCTCCGATACACATTCTGATGCGCCCACGTATCACAATCATTTTTGGAATTATAAGAATTAACATTGTGACTCGCACATAGTTTTGATTTTAGTTCCGTAATTTCACTAATACATATAAGCTTTATTATCCTCAGATATTGTTTCAATAGTCATATTAACTATTAAGCACAGCAACTCTTTCTTCTCATTTTCACAATCATTTAACACTTGTATATTATCCCTCAGACTCTGTTGCAGGTCATTAACCCTCTCTCTGCATTTTATAAGATCTTCTTTAAGCTCATCTTTGTTATCAGGGGAATCCACACAAATCTCACCCTCATCAGTTTGCATTTCAGTGCTGCAATTATTCGAAATAGTTTGGATAGAGATATTTTTTAGAACTTTACCACGCGTCTGTGTCGACACATTGATTACAGATGCCTTTTTTAATATCTCTCCATTTATTGTATCAAGCTTGTCCTCAAGATCCTTGTTCAATATACTTGGTCTTTCAGTTTCCTTTGTAATTTCTTCCTCGGCAACAGCAGCCTCCTGAGCAAATGAAACAGAACTTCTCGTAAGTCGCCTTATATGGGCAGATTTTTCATCAACTTCAGTTTTTAATGTAGATATGTTCTATATTGTTATGGAGGATTCATTTTTACCTTGGAATTGATTGCCTTTGGCTCCACAAATGATTAAACTTGGTTTGAATTGGTATAGTGCCTCTTCGGCCCGGGCTCCAGGATGTAAACTGCACAAGTGCAAGTTTAGTGACCCTAATGAAATGTGTACCTATATATCGTCGATTCGATAAGCAAGTCTGCTATCGTTTTCAAAACAGGCAAAAAACTAAAAATGAAAATGGTTAGCAAATACAATAAAACGGTAAAAAGCTCTTGCAGATTGTCAGGCTTTGAACTGACTTTGACAAGA
The DNA here is from genome assembly GCA_016904865.1 of Pissodes strobi. Lineage (NCBI taxonomy): Eukaryota > Metazoa > Arthropoda > Insecta > Coleoptera > Curculionidae > Pissodes > Pissodes strobi. The sequence goes on from MU182932.1 coordinate 130,165, forward strand.
TGACAATTATGAATAACAGTAGAAGTAAGAAAGCTAATGGCAGAGTACAATGCACCGACCCATTAAGTAGACCACTATTACCTAGGGTGAACCCCTCATAGAAACTAGGAATCGTCCTTACTATTATGAACAACCGAATTCTGCCAAACTATATCACCCAGGCGAAAACGTTGTATCACTTCCATATGTTAATCTACTGCGCTGGAGGCCCATTGCCCGAATCCTGGGAACCAAAGTACGAACAAAGGGAACGGCGCAAACAGTGGACGAGCCACAAACACTTCATTGGGAAAGAAGATTGAATGTTAGGATTGACGACATACGAAGAGGTATAGGATGGCTAAAAGAATACATCAATGGAGTAAGGTCCCATAGGCTGGAAGCTTGCGATATCGAATCCATGCTCGTGATGATCCAGAAAACCAAACACACCAGCAATCGCTTGCCATTTTAAAACAAAAATTATCTGTATTTTCAGGGCGTTTAAAGAGGTACAAATCGAGTAATAAAAGAAAACGAGATAATGTCTTATTCCTACGATCAGAAAAAAAAAACATTCTACAGAGCGTTAAATACGAGGGCTAGAGAATCGAACAACAAATTCCCCCGCAGTGACGATGTTGAACAATTTTGGAGTGAACAGTTGGGAGCACCGACCCAGTGCAACGTTGAAGCATGCTGGATTGCGGAGAAGCGCCGAACCTCCCAGGAATACGACCAAACGCCTGACGAGCCGTTTACGACAGCAGAAGTTACAAACGTCATCAGAGATACCCATAACTGGAAGGCACTTGGCCCAGATGGAATACAGATCTACTGCCTCAAGAAACTCCAATGTTCCTTTCTGAACAACGTATCCTAATAACATTCTGTCGTATCTCCAACAGAAAAAAACCCTTACTAGTGGGAAAAGTAACCTTTTTGTACATTTACAAGACATGGATCTGGATTTTTCGAAACTAAAATTATGACACAAATTAGTTTCTATTCAAGCAGGGCTGAACCACAGAAGACTAAATTTCAACTCAAACATTTTCACTTTTTAATGCGTCGATCCGGAGAACACTGTATATGATGCGAAAAAAGATGTGTTTTTTTCAAGTAAAAAATTATCGGAATTAAAATCTTGGAAACAGCGAATTTAAAAACCATCATAATGCAAGCAAAAAACCCTACAACTTTTTTCGAATAAGGTATGTACAGTTTTTGAATAAACTGGTGTCAAAAATTGGTACCTAATTTACTATTTTTTCAACAACTGTTCTTCGTACGTATAAACTTGATAAACCTTTTTTATTTAATTTTGATCCATATAAAAAAAATTATTTCAGAATTTTTTCTAAGACGACTAATTTTTTTCTGGGAAACCAAAAATAAAAAGTTTCCCATATTATACGAACTTTTTGGAGGGCACTGTATAAGCTCACCTAATAACAAAGAGAAACACAAATTAGTAGTCAATTTTGTTCCAAATATAAGTATTTTTTAAAATTGTATTTGTGTTTTATTGATATTATAGACTGAAATTAAATATTCCAACCTGCATTTTCAAGTGAAAGTATTATTTAAAAAAAATATATACATTGCGATTATTTTTTTTTTGCAATTAATGAATAGGTTTGACTTATCACTTAAAAATATCGAGATAATTAACTTATTATTGATTTTATTTAAATCTCATCTTTCTGAAATAAGAAAATATTTTTTCTCTTGGTAAGCATTTAATTTTTTTTTCACCAAGGTATTGACTTAAGAAAATGTGGATTTGAAGAAAATGTTTGATTTTTTTTTAAAGTAAGGTTCCTATGAGGAACCCAAATTTTCATGGATTTTGGCTCCTATATAAAAATTTTGACAAATACGTAACAATTTACCTTATTCTGTAATTTTTTACTTACTTTGGTAAGTCATAACTCTAAATGTATTTAACGCACAGGCCTGGAAATGTTTCCCAAGATTAAAAAGAAGAAATACTAAAACACCCGTTTTCGCGTTTTTTTTAATACAAAGTTTCTTTTCACGGAAAAAATTGCAAAAAATACGATATTTCCCTTGTTTTTGTGGTATTTTTTTAACATAAACAAACACATTAAAAAATATGCAACAGTAAAAATATTTACCTTTCATATATATTCTCTACACCAGTATATAAAAAAATTGTGGCTAAGTCGTTTTTCCCTTACTTTGGCAAACATAACCTTCAAAAACACGTTTTTTGGGGATTTTGCGAGAGGAAGTTTAGTTTCCGTTGAAAAAAATGTCAAAAATAAATATGTTTTTACAGTTATTTTATTTTCTTATCCAGCTTTCCTGGTACGCTCCAGGAAAAATCTGATGTCACTTCGGAAATCCCCAACACCGAAAACGCCCATATCATAAATGAAGATATTCCCCTTTTTTTCGTTTTTTTTTCTCACCCAGGAAAAATTTGAGGTCATAGTTGAAGTCCCCGTTCCCGAAAACCCACTTATACCGAATTTCAACTCTCCATGGCATATCATTTAAAACTTACAATTTTTAAGGGAAGATAGAAATTATAAAATTGCTTTTTGGGATCATGACAACCCCTACCATCCACCTCCGAATATGAACACGATCGGAAAAAAAGTATATTTTTCCCCCAAGATGGAAAAATAGGCGTCTCCGTTTAAAAATAAAAATACCGAAGCAAATTTTTTCATATTATAGAAAACGAATTAGTACCGATTTTATGGATTCAAACCGCAGGCTTCTTCAATTTAGGATCCCCAGGGGTATACAGGGTCAAAATGTTTTTCAAAAATTAATGTCAATTTTGAAATCAAAACCCTCATATACAGCTAGTTTCCAAAAAAATTCTCCAATTTTGCTCGGCTCACGTTCTCTGTTGATGATTTACCCAAATTTATAACGATAAACAAAGGGAATATTTAAAACAATTGAATCGGTCATTTGAGAAACAACATAAGTCACTGTTTGGCCGAAAACGAGATATTAGCAATTTCGTAATCTATACATTTAAACACCTTTTCCAGCGAAAAACCACATATGTCAGACTATACGTTATTCGTTAATCTACGGTAAAAATATTTCATTCATTTGAGAAATAACATAAGTCATTCGACTTATGTTGTTTCTCAAATGAAGTCAAAGCTGGCGTGAAAAGTGCCGTCAATAGAAAACGTGAGCTGGTACTAGACCGAACACGAGACAACTCAGATTTAGGCGAAAATGGGGACTCGGGGGGGTTTTCGGGGTCGGGAAAAACTAATTTTTTAACATAAAAAAACTGTGGCACCTAGGGGGTAGGTTTCGCGGAAAAAATCGATTTTATAGGCGGAAATCGACGAAAGTCGGTGTGGTGGGTCGGACGGGTACCATTTAAACGGAACCTTGGGGCCCCTATTTAGTGTGAAGTTACGTCGAGCGTAGTAGTTTTATTAAAGAGCATTGTGAGACATGTTAGAGGGATATTTGGGAGAGTGGAGCTATGTCGAGCGTAGTATTATTAATATAAGTGCGTTGTGAGACATGTTAGAGGGGTAATTCGGAGTGTGGAGTTACGTCGAGCGTAGTACTATTATTAAAGAGTGTTGTGAGACATGTTAGAGGGGTATTTGGGAGTGTGGAGTTACGTCGAGCGTAGTATTATTATTAAAGAGCGTTGTGAGACATGTTAGAGGGGTATTTGGAAGAATGGTTACGTCGAGCGTAGTAGTTGTGTTTCTCTAAATATATCTTGTTTCTAACAAAACGTAGTTTAATTAATTTCTAACCACAACTACAACATAATTAGGCAAACAAAAATTAAAAGCGTCGTTAATTTGAGAAACAACATAAGTCATCGACATTCAAAATTTTTTTCCTGCTTCAAATGACAGTTTATAAAAAAATCCCTGTTAACACCTATTTGGATCATTACAACAGATTGAAGGAAAAATCGTCAGTTATGTAGTTAACCAGGGACATATTCTATAATGTTTTATCTAGTTTCTGAACATTTTGCACACGCTGACTTATGTTGTTTCTCATCATCATCATCATCATTTATTAAAAGGTAATTGAACATTGATATATACACCTAACAACTAACATAACTACATTTTAATAGTAGCGCGTTTAGTGAGGCTACGAACGCCCATATGAGCGCCTCTGAGGTCCCCCCGGCACGCACCACTAAAAATAAGGGGCCGATGTAATGCCCTAGTCATGTTTCGACTAGATGTTAGGTACCATCTCAAGTAATACAACTTTTCTACTTAGGCAGGTACCATCTCAAGTAATACAACTTTTCTACTTAGGCAGAGCCTTTCAGAAGTTTTGAGTTCAACAAGTACAACACGGATGGCAATAGAACTGTATTCTTATTTTCCAGGGTGGGGATCGGTGAGGGTTAGAAACATGGGGAAAACAGAAGGAAAAACCCCATTTCACGATTCTTTGGTCACTCATACACGTATACAGGACAATCACACACATTTATACACATAGGGTAAAAGAGTAGGAAGCTAATACTAGCTTCAGTGAGGTGAGAATTGTAACATCAGACATATGCTCGGCACGCTTAGCCATACTTCGTCTGCCGGAGCAGGGAGGCAGGCGACGACATCGAGAGCAGTGTTCAACTGCTTTAATCTACTGTTGACGGTTAGCTTTTATAGCTCGACAAAGTCCCTTAACAAGCCCCGCCCACCACGTTGTTAACGTGGTGGAGGGGGGCCTGCCTTGGGCAACCGTGTGACGATGGATTTGGAGCAACTTCTGCGCTCCTGGTAATCGTCAATTTCTTGGCGACCCCAAGGGCGCCGAAGGGGTAGAGAGGGATGAGGGTTGACGGGAAGTCCATTATTCTGGCGGCCGAGGCTCCAGAAAGTAAATTGTTGTGCGTCGGTGTATGGGACCGTGCTTAGGTCTGTTGGCCGACTCATACCTCAAGTCTGCAATATGGGCAGTCCTCGGCGAGCCGCGTATTCCAGACGTGTAGAACTTGCACGCCAATTTATCGATGTATTCGTTTATATATTCGATACCAGCCCAGGCGTGCAAGTCCCGAATCCTGGTATAACAGCTCGCCGAGAAAGCAGCCCTTAAGTGCCTATTCTGCAGGATCTGCAGTTTCTTGAGATGTGTGTCGGCCACCGAGCACCAAACCGGCGCCCCATACGTCAGGTTTGGCCGAATAATGGACCTATACAGGATGAGCTTATTGGAGGGGCTGAGGCAGGAACCATTCCTGATCAGAGGCCTCAACTTCTGGAGTATGTCTCTATTTTTCACTTGCACATGTGTAATATGCCTGCCGAAGTTAAGCTTCGAGTCAAGAATGATTCCCAGGTACTTGACGGAAAGTTTAGGAGGGATGGGGGTGTTGTTTACTATGATTGGGGCGGATTCAATGTTTTTTATTTTCCTGGCAAATACGGCCAACTCTGTTTTATTAGGGTTAAGCCGTATTTTCCAGCCCTCATAGTACTGCGTTATGAGTTCCATGTGAGCACTCAATTTATTTGTCGCCTCCTGCGCTGTGTTGGAGTGGGAATACAGTGCAGTGTCGTCCGCGTAGAACGCAAGGGACGTATCAGGGTGGGAGGGAAGATCTGCTATGTAATAGCTGAATAGCTGTGGCGACAGTACTGTTCCCTGAGGTACCCCCGCCTTGATCTCTCTCTGCGATGAGAGGGATCCGCCAATTTTCACCGAGAAAGCGCGCCCGACCAGATATGACGCAATTAGCGCTGCGAAGTGCAGTGGAAAATTATGCTTAATGAAAAGCTTATGCAGCAAGCCATTGTGCCATACCCGGTCGAATGCTCTCTCGATGTCTAGGAGTAATAGGGATGTGCAATGCCCTATATTGAATCCGTCATATATGTCCTGTACGATTTTCGCAGCGAGCATGCTAGTGCCATGTCCGCCGCGAAAACCGAACTGCTCCCTAGGGAGTACATGACGGTTCAGGGCTATCTCGTTCATCCTAGACAATAAGAGTTTCTCAGTGAGTTTGCTCATGGTATTTAGCAAGGAAATAGGGCGGTAAGAGCTGGCGAGCTTGAGGTCTTTCCCGGGCTTAGGGAACAGTACCACGTGCGCGATCTTCCAGGAACTGGGAAAGTGTTGCAGGCGAAGTATAGCGTTCACTATATGCATTAATTGTATCAGGGTTTTGTTAGGGATGTTTTTCAGGAGTATGTTAGGGATCGTGTCCGGTCCCGGAGCCTTATTCTTAGGCAGACGACCGAGGGCACCGCGAAGCTCTGAGGGGGTGACCAGGATTTTATCCATCACAGAGGGCGGGATAGGATAACGTTTTAAAAAGGGCCTTATTTCCTCTGTGATTTGAGCGTGCAATGGCACGGTATCAGGTTCTTCCCTGTGTACGCTCTCGAGGAAGTCAGCGAAGGCCTCAGTCTTCCCACGGTTGTTTAGAATAACCTCGCCATTATGTGAAATGGCGGGAATGTCGACTGGGCCTCCCCTAACCTGCCTCGCTAGTTTCCACAGGGATCCGTCCTCCGTGCCGAGCACATTCACAAACTTCATCCATGCCTCCTCTCTGTGTTTGCGGATGTTCACCCTAATCTGATCAGACAGGGCATTTACCCTGAGCTTGTCGACTGCGGCGCGGTTCCTCTGCTATCTGCGTCGAATTCGATTCCGGAAGCTGATGAGATCTAGGATTTCGTCAGGAAGAGTTTCCACGAATGGCCTCTTCCTGACTACCGGACATAAAGCGTCACGAACGCGCTGGATGTTGCGGGTTATTGTGTCGACAGCGGTCTCTAGTTCCTGGATAGTTTCGATTTGCCTGGGGATGACAGTGGCCTCGTTTAACCTCCCCCAAAACACCCGCCAATCAAGATTCTTATAGGAAATATATTTCCCATAGGCTTCCGGCCGCCTAGTATTAGCCAGGCTCATCTTGATTGGTAAATGGTCCGAGTTGAAGTTATCGATAACCTTGGGTGACGCTACCCCTGCCATTCCCCTGGTTAACGCTACGTCCAGGAATGAAGACATGTTTCCACGGTAGAAGGTAGGAAATCTGGTACGGTAGTATTGGATTTCCAGGTTGCTTTCTAAGAGATTGCGTAGAGTAGTGCCCTTTCTTGTTGTTTGAGCGTCACCGAATTCAACGTGTTTAGCGTTGAAGTCGCCAATCAACAATGACTTGTTGCCGGGCTGCAAAAATACATTGAAGTCGTCTTGTGTGAGTCGAGTCGATGGCGGAGCGTAGCCGCCGGTAATGCATAGGCCGCCGTCTAGTTCGATGGATACATATTCAATGAGCGAATTTATTCGAGTTTTTCTTTTATATCTCAGCGACCTATGCACTAAGCATGCCACTCCCCCTCCGCGGTTACGCCTATCGAAGCGCTCGACGGTATACCCACGGACCTTCAACAAAAAGTCCGGGGACAAAAAAGTCTCAAGCAGAAAAACAACCTGAAAGTTGGAATGATACAAAAAATGCTTAAATTCGCCGAGTTTTTGCCTGATACCGTTACAATTCCAGGATAATACATTTATCACATACATTGGAAAATAATTAACAATTATATGTTATACTTGTTGATCTCATGCGAGAAAAATTGAATAGTTCCCTGCATAATCCGAACTCTGTCGCCGTCGCATGATTTCAGCATCGAACAGAATTCGTCCAATGCAAAGAACAATTCCGATATATTAACTAAGGAGTTAATCTCGCTTACTACGTTTTGCAGATTGCAAACATGATCTGCTATATTACTTGGGGTGGTACCTACCCTGTTTTGCCGGTGCTGATCCCTAGTATTAGCCTGTGCCTGCGAGGGGGCGGCTCTGAGAGTATTCGGAAAGTTGGCTTCATAGCTGGCTTGCTGAGGGGGTTGGGCGGGCGGGCGTCTCTCCTGCTGTTTCTGCGAGGGTGGGGCTCTTGATTTTATACCCCGGCCTTGACTCTGTTGACCTTGCCCCTGCCAGGCCGGCGTGGCGGGCAAGGGTGCGGGAACAAGACTATTTTTGTTAGTAGGTGTTTTTGCGGCAGTAGAGGCTTGTAGCTGGTTTAATTTAAAAGTATAAACTGGGCATTCGGGGTTGATTGCCCGGTGTGGGCCTCCGCAATTGGCGCATTTGACCACATCTGAGGTACAAGATGTGATCTCGTGCCCCATGCCACATTTCGAGCACTTAAAGTCTCGTCGACAGTATGTCATGGAATGACCATGTCCTTGGCATGTTGTTTCTCAAATGACCGATTCAATTATCAGCTCTTATATATTTTCAATCATACATTCTGCCCACTCCAACAAGATTTCTATACTTTATAACCGGCAGTCCACTCGGCGCGGCGCGGCGGTCGAACAACATTCAATACCTATTCAAAATATCAAAATAATAATAACGGTAAATATGTCCCTAAATACGTCCACCGTGAAATCGGAGTAGTGGGGGCGCGCTAGTCTCCGCCTCACGCCGTAACCGCCGTGTACTCGACCCCGGAGCGCTACCCGAGCAGTTTACAGTGAATGGACTCTTAACATCTCGATGAACGCTTGCGGGTTGCTCAGGAATGATTCACTGGGAATGGGCTCTTGTTAAATAAGGAGAAAACACACTACATGTGCTTCAGAACAAAGCAGGGAAGTTCTGAAATTCCAGAGGAAGTCCAAATTCAGTCGGACACCGTCACTCTGAGCACCAGCACCAGATTTCTCGTAATAGAGGTAGACCAACACTTAGGTTGGGTAGCTGAGGTAGGCAAGGTTTGCGGAAAACTAAATACAGCTTGCTACGCCTTGAGAGTCATGTCTAAATACCTAAATCTAAATGACTTAAAAACTATTTATTTTGCTAACTTTCAGTCAGTTTTGTGTTTTGGTGTTATGTTTTGGGATGGGAGCACGGTCGCCAACAAGGCGTTTGTGATACAAAAGTGGGCTCTTCGGGTCCTTTTGGGTCTTACCCAGAATGAGTCGTGTAGGGGAGGGTTCAGGGAGCTGGGGATTTTGACACTGGTAGGTCTATATGTGTATGAGTATTTGGTGTTTCTCTTTAAGAACAGGCAAAAGTTTTCACCTTTGGAACGTCAGCAACCTTTGAATACCAGAAGGGTTGGCTTTGACGTGCAATACATAGGCTTACAGCGAGAGCGAGGTCCTGCATATTCGTGTATAAATTTGTTTAATAAGCTACCTCCAAGTTTAAATCGGAATCAAACTTTATATCTTTTAAGGAGTCTGTTCATAACATTCTTTTAAAAATTGAACCATATACAGTTTGTGAGTTTATGGAGCATCAGCTTTAAAAACTGATTTTAAAATGTTTTAATGTTGTATTCTAAAATGTTGTATTGATTTGATATTTTTAATTTAAATTTTAAATGTATTTATGCCTATATCTTTATTACTGTAAGACATATATAAATACTAAATTAAAAAAAAAAACAATATAACCTTAAAAAATAAAATAAAAAGTTTGTCGCCGCCGCGACTGAACAGGTAAAACACGCGTCATAAGCACCACGTTTACCTATGTACCAGAACCCTTAACGCCAAGAATTATAGCCAAAGCTGGCGGAAAGCTGCGCAAATATAATGAAGAATATTTATAGTTTCGTTTTATTGAAACTACAGTCTTATTTATGTAAACCGCTGTTTTTATTATTTTTAAATGTAAACTGCCTGGATTTACAAGGGGTGTAATGAGGGTAATTACCCCCCCCCCCCCCCCCCATGACCAGCAGTTTAATGTAAAACTTCAATAATGCTTAGTAAAATCCGCTTCGTCCGCTTGTGCCAGGCGTGTTTCTTTAACGATTTTAACGACTTTTGGGTAAAAATTGGGCGTGGCACCCTCAAAATGTTCCTCCGGCGGCCAACACTAATTTACTTTCAAATGTCATATGGTACACCCAATATTTGATCATCCTGGTTTGTAGATCTTCGCACTCCTTCAACTTTTCTTAAAGTATCCCTATGCCTATCTTTGCGATTTTTCGGCTTTCGGTAAACATGATATTTTTAACAGTTGCAATCTTTCTAGACGCCATCTATACACTAGAAACAAAATGTTTCATACAGTATTATTAACAACTGCTAGAAACTATTTAAAACTGCGAAAAATAAATATTGAAATGTAAAAAGGTTTGAAAAATTATTAATAAAATCCTAATTACCTAATTAAATGTGCAGGGTCTCACATTCAACGCGTTCCTATTACTTCCGTACCAATTTTGAATACGAATTTTCACATCGTCTTTTGAAGTGGGGGATATTTTATACACTCGTCTTTTCACAAATCCCCACGTACTGAAGTTGTATTTTGTGACGTCTGGTGATTTAGCTGGAGGTTTATAACACTTTTGGGCAACTAAAAATAGCGATTTTTCTAAAAAAATTTCTTCATATCTGCTTGGAAGATGTATTTTTGTATATAATAGAGTGAGGATATCTATTATTTTTAGTTTCTTTCTAAGAAATAAAGCGCCCATAGACTTTGGCGCTCCATCTTTGGCGCCGAATTTTCGACCTTTGGCCCTACGCATTTGGCAGCAGCCCAGTTTTCTTTTAATATTTCACTTCAGGCATGACCCTCCGCTCGCTTCGCGCGCTACGGAGGCTCAACGAACAGGAATTAACCTAAGGTAATAACCAAAATCAAGGAAAAAGCAACTTTGAGAAATATACGTCTGGAGGCTCAAAAGTGGCGTATCTAGACGCGAATCGGTCAACCTCCAACATCATGACCCAAGTGTCATGCGCATACGCCCAATCGCGTACGTTACCTGATACTCCTACGCGCAATAGCGAATCATTTGTTCAAATGCAAAAATAACAACACGTTTAATACCTTTTTTTAAACTTACTGGTTAGAAATCTGAAATAATTCTCACTTAATATCATATATCTTATCCCGAAGAACTAGATTCTATTTAGAAATTTTCATATCATAATTGCCCGTAAGTTGCCATTTGCATTTGCAGAATGACAATAGAAATCTTTCCTTTTAACCTATTTGTAAATAAAATATTGACATTCTCATTTGTATCCTGAAATATATGAAAAAATTGCAGAAAATATACAAAGGGTGTAATTTTTTCCTTTTTAAATTTTGCGTCACTTATCAAGGTTAAGCAATACGCAACGCTGAATTCAAAACGCTTTTGTGAAAAGCAAGCTTTACAGAGACGTTTGAAAATAATTGTTCCGGTTTCCGGTATAATCAAATCAGAGTAGGCTGAAGATTATTGTCATCCGTTTTATTTTGACATATATTTCATAATTTCTAACCAAATTCCGAAATTCCAGGGAGTTTTCATGAGGTAATTTTACCAATATAAAATTTATATATTTTATAAGTGTTTGCGATTCATTATATTTCATTTTCGTCTTTTTATATATATGTAGTTCATGCAGTTGCAAATTTATATTATGATATAATTTAATGATTATGTATAGCTCGTGTTCAGAACCCCTTAAAATCAATGATAATAATATTTGATTTTTAATTGTAAAACATATTCCTTCTTCAGCTCATTTACTTCCCTTTGCTATTAAAAAGCTCGGACAATCTTTATCCATTGTCCAGTACTGATATAATTAATACTAGTGTTTTAAATATTGCACGGTTTCCATTAGTAGAATGTACCTGCCTACACATTAGGTTTGTTCTAGCAGCGATTTCAAACCGTACGGAGTTTGCGCATAGCCATATAAGCGACGCTTATATCGTTATGCGCAAACTCCGGACGGTTTGAAACCGTTTGAAATCGCTGCTAGAACAGACCTATTATTTACAAATGTTTAAATAGATTTTAGTTTAAATTAAGGTGGCGTTTAAACTGATTTAAACTTTGCCATTTATGATTTAGCATTTAACAAGCAATAAAAACATTATTTTCGGATACAATGAGTTCCTTACGATCCGTTTCAACCAGCCTCTCACAGATAGAATGCAAAGAACAAAGTTAGAAAGGGCATATCTTTATTTTATTTTCGATGTTATTAAATAGTTTTAATGTTTGAGGCAGTCGGTATACATTTGAAGACCACAAGGGAAAAACGATCTAAGTCACAAAAATAACATCTCGAGAAAAATCAATTTTTAGTTTGAAAATGTTACGAATTGACTCTTTTATATTTCAACAAGACATATTTCTGTGAATGTTTTTACTAAATTTTACCAAAAAAAAAACTTAAATATTCTCTACATACAAAAAAAAAACGGAAGAACGATCTAAGTCCAGTTAAAGGTAAAGGGATCCTGTAAAATGGAAAATAATAAAAATAAATTTTTTGCTGCATTTGTTGATTGACCAATTATTAAAGAAAGGTACATACCTAAGCGGGGATGCCCTCCTCCCAGGTAGTTGAGTTGGGGAATAGATTATGATGTTATATTATAGGAAATTAGGAATTTGCAAAAACCATGAAACCAAGATTGAGCACTGGGTCTCGAAATATGTTTACGAGACGACGAAAATGATAGTTGGGATTTTGAATAAGACATAATTGGGGAGGGAGTGTAACATCAGTGCTGTATGTCATTTCTTATTTGAAAAAGGTAATTTACAGCATATTGTATTGAATGTTGCACAGGATCAATTTTATGTGAAGAATTTTCATAGAGAAACTGGACTTAAATCCCTTGTAAAAAATGGATATAAATATGATAGAATTACAGACTTAAAAATCGAAATGAAACTAAACATTCAGTTTAGTATTATTATTATTACTCGAACTAAGGTCGTTTTTCGATACGTTCGCGGGCATGTTAAAGCATCATGAAAAGTATAAGATAGAACGGTTAACTCATTTTTCACTGAAATGTGACTTAGACCGTTTATTTTCATTTTTAATATTCGAGGTTAAGATTTCTTAGTATTTCATCAGCTGTTTGTCGATATATATCACTTCAAGTCGATTTTTTGAATTCGTGTTTATCGCACAAAAATATGCGCCATTCGCTCCCAATCGCTTGAAAAGTAGGATTGAATTGATTTATTACATCCAAACGAAATCAAGATCACGACCGTGTATAATTGCGTCTTTAGCGCATAATTACATGCGATCGGTTGAAGTGGCTCGAATTTCACGATACCTACCAGTAGTCATTTAGTAAAATCAGTTTGGTAAATTACTTTTGCCCAATCAAAATGTGCTAGCAGACACGTGGCTTGGAATTAACCACACTTTTTGACCTGCTTTGCTTGTTTTTTATTTTGTTTCCGGTTTTTACTTTTAAATTTTGTCGTAAAAATCGATTTTTTATATAAATATAGTATAGTAAAACGTGTTAATAGGAAATAATATAATTTTTGCACATGCGTAGTGTGTAGTGTTCATTTAATATTTTAAATTATTAAATCTGTTGAAAGATGGTCTATTGTTTTTAAAATTTTTAAGCTAATAAGAGGTTTACTTATTGATAAGCGATATAGTTCTAATTTTCAACTTCTTAATCTCACTTGAAATACACTCCTGGACAAAATTAACGCAACAACATATTTAATCATACAAATCGCTGAAATTAATTAATTTTTATAATTTCTTATGGGCATTGGTTATATTAACAGTTAGAAAAGACCTTTTCGGATACTTTAAAAGAGAATTAGCTACAATATGTCTGTATAAGATTTGAATTAAAATTATTCTTAAGACCTAATAGCAAAATCGTTGAAATTATGAAATGATTAAAGAAATAAATTAATGGTTTCAGAAATAAATTCATTATTAAACTGGGACACTAGTAGCGTGTGTTGCCTTCACTACTTCGGATTACAGCATTTATGCGCCTAGGCATTCTTCTCATTAAATTTTGGAAAGAATCTTAGGGAAATTGTTCACATTCTGTGATAACTGCATTTTCAGGTCCCGTCAGGTTTCTAGGTGTAGGTATATGACGTTTCACATTTCTTTTGAGGTAATCCCATTCATTTTCGATCGAATTCAGGTCCGGGCTTTTTGGTGGCCATTGCATAATTGGTATACCAACTTGATTAAGGTAATCGAGTACCTTCCTAGTCACGTGAGATCGAGCATTGTCTTGCATAAACAAGTAATTGAGCCTAACAAAATGGCCGAAAGGCATCACATGACCTACTACAATATTCTCAAGATAGTAACTAGCATTCATAGATCTCGTACGGACAGGAACTAATTCTACGCGAGCGTCAAAGCAAATGGTACCCCATACCATAACAAATGGAATCGTTGTAGAAATATTGCACGTAGCAAACCTCTCTCCTGATCTTTGCCATACTCGCTCAGGCCATCTGGATGTTGTAGGCTAACCCTAGTTTCATCTGTGAAGAAAACTTCTTTCCAATCATCCACAGATCACTTTTGATGATTTTGGGCAAAATGAAACATGGCAACTCTGTTCTCTCTAGGAAGCAGGGGTGCAGGGGTTGGTCTCCTACTGTTCAATCCAGCTTCATTTAACCATATGCTAACTGTTCTAGAAGAAATTGCGACACTGCGAGTAGCTTCGAGTTCGTTTCTCATCATAAAACTAGTGGCAGTCCTGTTTCCTAAAGCATATTGTCTAAGAAAACGTTAATCTCGGTCATTAATTCATCGTTTTCGCCCTTGCCCTGGCCTTCTAGAATAAGTTTCTACTTCGATCAAACGTCTTACCATACCACTTATTGCAGAACGATGTTTGCTCAACAAATTGGCAACATAACTCTGCAATGTCCTTCGTCCAATAAAACTGATGCTCGCACTCCTCGTGTCCAGTTAAACTCCTTGTTCGATTAATTTTTCCAATTTTTCGGAGTCGTAAATAAAACGCTATAACATAAAAACGTATTACTTTCAAAAAAAGGAACAAGTTATAAGCTTAATTTTAGAACAAATTTATAGCAAGAATTGCACAAAATGTTTTATCTTCTACAAAATTTTTTAATTATTGTAAATCTGAACGAATTATTTTGATTGTTGTCATTAACAACGGCACAAAGCATTCACAACCTACTATTCAAATACTCAACAAACTTCAAAAGTGGCATAAGAAAAAGATAACTTAATTTTTTGGATAATTTCATATTGTTGCGATAATTTTGTCCAGGAGTGTATTAAATTCCATCCAAACTAGCCTTAATGCTTTAATGTTAATCTTAAATGTCTATTTTAGTTCTTTACTGATGTTAAATCTTTAAGTTAAGAAAAGAAGCAGATGGTCTCTTGGTCATTAGTAAATAATATATTTTATAATTGTTTAAATACATTTTTTATTGTTTATTACTTATATTATTTTTTTCAGAAATTATATTTATTTATTATCAAATTCACTTCAATACAAATGAAACGCCACTGCCAACTAGTCAATATTTTTGGAAGCATCGCAAAATTGCAAAATAAATGTATGCAAAGTAATGGTTTGAATTCTTTGAGTTAGTTTTACTTTACTTAGGTCAGGTTTGAATTGTTTTATAATGATATATCATAAGCCTAGTAAAAATATGCTAGTTTTTCTACTTGATTAATAGATGAGTTTCAAAGAGAAAATAGGCAATAAATACACAATTGTGCGTTTGAGACAATTGTTATAATTTTTCTAAATTTATAATCAAAAACCCATTACCCCCAAGAGAAAATAATAAATGATGAAAGTTATTGAATTTGAGTTGCATAAAATGTCCTCATAAGATTCATGATTAGTGTCTCAAATTCTACCAAAAATCATCAAAATCGGCTATTATAAATTTTCAAAAGTTATGCAGGATCCCATCTTTTATCTTATTTTAAAAAATGGCAATCTGTTCTGTGGATTTTACGTTGACATAATAACCCAGACAACTTCAACAAAATAAAGATCTATTTTGTTCTCAAGGACATCGTCTTTTAGGGGGGAAACGTTTCTCAGTTCAGCGTACGAGGTGCATAATGGAAACGATAAAGCGCTTTTTGAAAGAAAACAACTATTTCAGTTTTTAGAAAATAGAACATATTTACATTCTAATCCCATTGGGACAAAAGAAAATATGTGATGGAAATCTAGTGTATAAATACTGTGTTGTTTTTTAGCTGAGCTTGAACTGAAACAACTTGACGAACGGTTAATAAAGATCCTAGCATATCAACGATTGCAGCAACTACTTAACACTCAGCTGAATCACACTCATAACAATCACTCCAGCAATCATCCGCAGGGGAACAATAGTAATAACCTAAAAATGCCTTTGCCAAGTGAATTGTTGACGCCAGCAGATATTGACCGCATTTCCAGGTAAATATTTGAATGTTTCTTTAGTATTTTCACAGAATTATTGATTTTGTG
This sequence comes from Pissodes strobi, assembly GCA_016904865.1. NCBI lineage: Eukaryota > Metazoa > Arthropoda > Insecta > Coleoptera > Curculionidae > Pissodes > Pissodes strobi. Next base: position 146,404 of record MU182932.1, read on the forward strand.
TGGATGTTTTTTATTCTATAAATTTTGTCTTAAGTTAATAATTCGTCTGGCTAAAAATTATATGAAAATCTCGTATTCTTAAAACGAATTATATTAAAAATGGATTCAATACAACGAGAATAATAATGGGATAAAATAATTCTCAGCAATAAAATATTTTTAATAACTTACCAGCATGATTTACCTGAAATCTCTTTCAAAGGAAAGAAGGAAGGTAATACTACAAGAAAACTAATATTCCAAACAATTTTGATTGTTACATAAAACCTAATTCACTCAAATTTAGCGTCGTCATAAGCTAATCGTATTGTTACAAAATAAGATCAGAGTTTTATAGCATATTATAACAATAATATTTTTATCCGATCGGACGAAAAACGACACCTTTCCGATGTGTTTTCTCACCGCAAAAGTCATGATTCCAGTATATTGTATTCGTTGCTCGGCAACATGCAATAACTGTACAAGAATATAAAATAACAGTCCGGGAATATAACATTCCCGTCCTAGGCCGGGAATGTAACAATTCTGTCATATTCAAACGCCTTGTTTGTCAGATCTGACGTCTATCATAAGTAACATTTAGCTGTAGTTTCCGTAGCTACGTAATAAACTTCAAGCTCGCTCGATTCAAAACTTGATATTATGTTGAGTTTAAATTTAAAACACGTTTTTATTTAGAGTAATATTTGGCTCTATTTATATAAGTACGTATTCTAATTAATTTCGATCGGATAAAAAATAGTATGTGCAACTCGTAGGAAAAGCACATTCCTGGACTCCTACCACAGTCGTCCAGGAATGTTTTGCTTTTCCTCCTAGTTACACAATATACTATTATCTATTGATAGATAATAATCGATCTACATGTTCGCCATTTTGCTCAATGCATTTCCTGTTAAAAAAATACCCTGATTTTGATTGTTTGGTTTTTCTAGCAGCAATCATACGGTCGTGCCTCCGTTTTTCGTTGGCTCTGCCGGTATTGATTGTTTGTTTTGTTTTAATATTCTGTTTTCTGTTTACGCTTTTCTGTTTGACTAAAATTGTTATTGCTTGTCGTTTCCGGATTGATGATTGGAAATGCTATCATAATTGCTTATTTTAAATAACACGTTCCGTATCTTCTCCATGGATACATTTTATACCTGGTTTAAAATCGGACACTGATCCATAGGAATAAGGTGTTAGAGAGAAGGCTGCCGACCTCATTTTTTCTCTCTTAACACAAATCTATGATGGAATTTTCGACTTATTTTCTTGCATTAAAAGGCAGTTTTATACACAATACCGAAACCGAATTATTGCACTCGACGCCGACGCGCGTTTCTCTAACCATGTTAGCATCATCAGCAGATTATAAAAACTAAATTTTAAACTACCTAACTCGCTTTTATACTACATGTTTGCCTAATCAAGCGGAACCAAAGGATCCAATCCTGGCTTCCCACTATTCCACTCGATCAACCAATACAATGGATTATACGGAATAGGCCCTCTATCTCTATTTAAACGATTCTTACATTTAATAATTTCCATACTTTCATATGCGTCTAATAATCTTCTGTCAGTTATATTATGAATTAATTTTAAATGTTTAATTGTTATTCTATGATTATTATCAAAAGCATGCTCGGCAACACTTGATTTTTCTGTTCTACCATACTTTAAATGAGATGTGTTCCTTGAATCTCGTTTGTATAGATCTTCTAGTTTGCCCAACATATTTTTGGTTACAATCAGTGATGTGAACTGGTAAATTACCGATAAATTACCGTGGTAATTTACGGTAATTTACCGTAAATGACCAGAAATTGATTACCGTAATTTACTGGTAATTAACATAGAAAATTACCGGTTCTTGTGATAAATAATTACCGTTTTTTAACGTAATTTACCGTTATTTACTGTATTTTGTTGTAATATACCATATTTCCGAAAGTGACGCTTGTCAGCAATATGAGCAGTATGCGTTCGGGGATTTACTGCCGGCTGTCGGTGATTAGCCGGACCGAGATTTACTACTGTCGACTGTCGCGAATAATGTGAATTCACATCGTTTAGAATATGCATTTTCCGAATTAACAAGATATTTGCGCTCTCTAAAGTAAAAACGAGTTGTAGGTCGCAGTCGATGTTTTGGTTATAGCTTATAGCATAGTACACCTCCTAATATCGCTATATTAGTCGTTTTTGGTTTTCATTCCCATCTTTATCGGAGTCTGAATATGAATCCGACTGTTCTGAAATAGATGGTGAAATTGAAATAGATGAATAGTTGATCTCTAGAGATCCCATTTAGTCCAGCTCATTGTGAAATGCAAATATAAAAAAAAATGGTATATTTAGTATTTTGGTACGGGATCCCCCGTTTCCACTAACTAAAATTTTAACATACTTACTTAAAAGGGCACTTAACCCGAAATTTTAACAAGTACGAATTTAAGGTTTTCTTTAGATTCAGTACCTACGCTACAAACAATTAATATTTAGTTGATGGATACGGAGGCTTGTCATTCACTTGGTTCTGTGTTGTTTTCGTTTTAAAATTAAATAATATTAAAGGAAAAAACAATGTTTTATTCACAAACAAATGAAGTAACTCTTTGTCCTACACCGATACTTACACACACCGTAATTTAATTTCCAAGTGATAATTACGTGACTATGACAAGTTATTTTTTATACATGTACAAGTACATGCTTCTTTGAAAAATTATAGCAACTTTTATTTGTAAACTAGTGCACGCTGGGTGCGTCTCTGTTTTTTTTTTCAAATGGACATTTCCAAAAGACAGTAAATACACACAATTTACATTAATTTACGAATGGAAATCGTTATTACTTTATTTTCAGTTTACGGTAAATTACAGTAATTTATTGTTATTTACCAAAAATATATTACGGTTATTTACCATAGGAATTTACGATACAAATTTATTACCACGGTAATTAATTTTGGTAATTAACACTCGTAAATTACCACCGTAAATAACCAAAAATATAAATTACGGTAATTTTACATCACTGGTTACAATCCATGCATCCAATTTCATATATTCCACTTCTTTCTAACATTTAAATTTGGTCCTTTGGACCACCTAATAATGTTTTAATGTTAAACTGAGTTTGGTATACTAATTTTAAACCTACTTCCTTAATGACTTTTTGGAGTCCTCTAGTATACTGAGGATTATACTGTATCGAAACATATTTTGTATTCAAATTCAAATGATTGATTTCAAATGAAATCAGTCAGTAGTTCGAATATGTTCCAAGGTATGTGGATGACATTTTCGCAATTTTCGACACAAGAACCGCTAATATCGAAGATTTTGTAACCAAACTAAACAACCGTTTCCCCACCATTAAATGTACTTATGAAGTCGAGAACAATGGCAAACTTCCATTTTTGGATACTTTAGTCATTAGGAACGAATATTTCCGTCATGTATAAAAATCCCATTAGAGGAGTGCAATTATCGAAAAATTACAGCGATAATTGCACTGCAGAGGCCGAAAGAGCACAACGATAATTGCATCGTACCTATCTATGGGATGGGTGGGGAAACGGTTGTTTAGTTTGGGTTAGTCCATTGTAAACTTACGATGACAGCTACAATTTATAAATAACGTCAAAGTAGTAGTCAAAGTTTTTCAGGACGAATCATTGCTGTTTCCGGACGAGGCGTTAGTCGAGTCCAGAATAGCAGATGAGTCCTGAAAAACTTCATTTAGGTACGTGTGAAAAACACTATTTTTTGTCATGCGCTCCCAAAATTTTGTAATACGCTTTTTCAGAACGCTTAAAGGACCCCGCACCCGACAAAGAGAGAATTTCGGAACCATACGATTTTCTTTAAATTTTAATATGTCGTAGGTATGGATAAGTACTTCACAAAAAAGTATGTTAGAATATGGTGCCACCCCCCCCCCCCCCCCCCATTTGGCTACAGTAGCATATCAAAGTTACGGTAATCAAAATACATATTTTTATTTTTTTTGCATTTGAAGCTAAAAATGAGTCTATATTTAATGGATTGTAACAGCTGTGGGCATACAAAATAATTTTTAGGATGTGAGTCCAGTGGCGTACATAAAAATATAAAAAAATTGTGAAAAATATTTGTAATATTTTTATGTACGCCACTGGACTTACATCCTAAAAATTATTTTTTCTACTACCGTGCGTAAAGTACTCACTTTACGCACTCTCTAAGGTTCGTAAAATTGGCCTTTTTAATGTGCAGTGCGTAAAATAAGTTATTTTACGCACTAGTGCGTAAAGTAAATCTGACATATTTTTGACATTTAGGGCAATTACTTAAAATAATTTATTTTACGCACTAGTGCGTAAAGTAATTTAATAATATTTTTGTTTTTAATATATTTTTCGGTAGTAGAAAAAATTTCGTATGCTACTCATGTGTAAAGTAGCCTTTTTTTATTCATGGGATTGTCGCATTCATAAAAAAAGGGTCACTTTACACACTTGTTGCATAAATAACTACTGTATACCCACAACTGTTGCAATTCATTAAATATAGACTCATTTTTAGCTTAAAATGCAAAAAAAATAAAAATATGTATTTTGATTCCCGTAACTTTGATATGCCACTGTAGCCAAATAGGAGGGGGCACCATATTCCAACATACATTTTTGTGAAGTACCTATCCATACCTACAACATATTAAAATTTAAAGAAAATCGTATGGTTCCGAAATTCTCTCTTTGTCGGGTGCGGGGTCCGTTGCAAATTTACCATAATTTTTGGTAAATCATAATGTTCGAAAAAGTAAGCTTAGAAATTGATATCGTAGCAACTGTTTGACAATTTTTGTCATGTCATTCGAAATTTGATATTTAGACATATTCAGGAATTTTGGAGTGGTCCGTAAAGGTTGCCATGACGACTTTTAGGGACTAGGCCGAAAAAGAAGCATTTTACGGACTTAAATGAATCCGTCAAATAGTTATTTTTGGGAGCGTATGACAAAAATCGTATTTTTGCGTCTCTTTATTTTGTTTGCAGTCTCATGTTGTATTAAAAAAAGAATAAAAATGTATTTTATAAAACCATGTCCTCATTCGGGAAATATTCCCCCGAATTACACTCGTGCATCAAAATAACCAGATCATTTTGCATTTGCGACGCGCTGTCTGTGTAATAGGAAAAAAAAAGTTTTTTTTAAATTATCTTTAATGAAATAAATTAAAAGAGGTTGAATGCTTGTGGAGCTATGACGAGTTCCACCAAGACTATTAGCAATAACCACCTACCGAATGCGACCAGATCTCCTTCATCAAAATAAACACCCGGCAAGGTCGGAACGTAAGGCCCCGTAGCAAGTTGTAAGGTGTGCGCGCAATTTGCCCGCAGCTCTGAAGAGAGGTTCTTTGGGCGCCACCGAATTCGTTACGGACCAAACTGGAAATCCCCGCGTGGTTCCCGTAACTTGCTCTATGACCTCAGTTTCTGGAGATAAGCCCTGCCGGCGAAAATCGCAAACGAAGAGAACACCAACACCGATCTGGAACTGCTGAAATTATAAACTACCGCTGATTGTGAAACCAAATAAAGCGCCGCAAAAACGATACTATCACTTTATTCAAAGGCACTAGATGGGCCAGTAGGGCCAGAACAGAGGATAACAGACAATTGCATATGAGTAAATGGCGTATGCCCAAGATTTCTGATATAAATTTAATTTACAGTTTTTTTTTGTCCTTCCTCTTGAAGAGGTATGAGAAAGGGTGGTTGGAATCAAGAAAAATAAATACTAAACTATCAATAAAAACTTAGCCTTTAGCATAAAAGCAATATTATCCGTGGTCGACCAAACTTTAAAAAGATCAAAGTAAAAAAAGGTAGGCACTACTTAAACGCTTAAGAACCCCTCCCGCAGGTAATTGGGGTATTAAAAAGAAAGCTTCGGTTCGGTCAACCGCGCGAAATCGTGATCACGAGGTCCGCTAGGATAAGATGGCGCAAAAGTCATGGATGTTACATAGCCTTCTCACAGAGAATCAAATAAACTATACAGATACTACAACTAAATGATTGGCACTTAGCTGGATTAAAGGTTTCGCCGTTAGGCGACCACGGATTGTCGGCTCCGGGACCAGGCTAGATGGAAAATGCGCCGGCGTCCAACACGCCTTGCCTGGCACACCCGGTACGTCCGCTCCGGAAGGTCAACTCTACTTCGACGGCCAATAAGGCCTGCTAACTTCTGCCTAGGAACGGAAACATTTCCTAGTGAAACGTCACATCGATATGTGAATCGATTGCTATTATATTATATACTATCTTTCCAGAAAAAAAAACAATAATTTAGCAGTAATTCAAATTACCGATTAAAGAATAATTCGCTTTAAATTTTTAAAATCTTAAATCTATTTCAATAATGTCCCCAAAAGTCAAATGAAAAAAAAGGAATGAGTGAGAAAAACCCCTCCCATAATAATATATCAAAGCAATCGGAATATATTACAATTACAGCCCAATAACAGTTGTGCAAAACTACATAGATTAAGTCCGATCAAGGGAGGCCTACACCAACAGTTGAAATTAATTGTAAAATAATTTCATCAATCAATGATTAAATAAATTGTACCCCGACGGGCACGGATAAAATTCACCATACTGATAAAAGAGTTCTAATCTAAATAATAAACAAAGGCACTGTAATGAGCTTAAATGCAATAAAAGAAAATCATACGGCGTGAATTAAGCAAATAGATGGCCTGAAAGACCCCAATGATTCAAGAGAAAAAGTACAAGTCCAGTTCAAATATCGATCCAAAATCGCTTAATTATACTTAGTACTAGACGAATTTGAATCATATTAACAGGATAGCGTGTCTACATCTCAATTTACTTATTATTATTTAATTAGTGAAATAAAATTTAATTTAATCTATCGAGCCCAAAGTTCAATAAAGCAACCACTACGGTCGAACGAACGCCAAAAATATGTACTCTCAATAATAGCTAAGATCGGTGGCCTCCCTTAGTACTAAATCTAAATATAAACGAGCTGAACTAGCTAATTATCATCAACCAAGTTCCCCGGTTTAGTGTCTAATTCAAAATTAAACGCATCAAACACGAATAACTAGAAGTCGTGTGCAAAAACAAATATTAAGACTAAAAATAGAACATAATTTCCATGGCAAAGCCCCCAACTTCGGTACTATAATGAAATCCACAACAAAACAGCAGTCTTAGCATTAATCACTTAAAGATTGTGGCGAAAGTCGCCATCAGAAATGCGAACACGAAAGCAATAGTTATATGTTACCCCCGTATCTAAATCGCATCGGATTGGTCCAGTAAATTGGACCACTAAAATTGCCAAAAATCTACGTCACAAGTCGTCGGAAATAAAATATAATGATTAATTCGACCGCTCATAAAAACCGAGTAGCAAATAGACAACGAGTAACTTATTCGAATATGGAATTCACGAGCCCGAATTTATTTTATGTAAATATGTTCTATATTGTTGTGGAGGATTCATTCTTACCCTGGAATTGATTGCCTTTGGCTCCGCAAATGATTAAATTTGGTTTGAATTGTTATAGAGCCACTTCGGCCCAGGCTTAATTTGAAATTAGGTTTTTTGCTTTTCCTGAAAACGATATCCGACTAGATATCGAATCGAAGAAATTAGGTACACATTTCATTAGGGTCACTAAACTTGCACTTGTGCAGTTTACATCCTTGAGCCTGGGCCGAAGTGGCTCTATAACAATTCAAAGCAAATTTAATCATTTGTGGAGCCAAAGGCAATCAATTCCAGGGTAAGCCCGAATTTATTCTCGTATCAGTTTGACGTTACACGAATAATCTAACAGTAACGACAGAACTATTAGCTCTAATTGCCTCTTTAATTAGGATGACGACACACCGAAATAATTTGGCTTAATTACTTGGATCCGAAAAGAATGATAACGTAAAAACATACAATAAAAGCAGTTAAATTAAACCCGAAAACAAAACGCAAAATATCTGATAGTAATAAAACTCACCTCTAAATACGGAGGGCACACTATACAGCACACCAAACAAAAAACGCCAACTAAAATGGCTGACTGTTCCTAGAGCAAGCCGTTTCAAAAATCCTCACTTCGCGAGTTTTCCGAATGATACAACACTATAAATGATCAAAACGAGGTTCCAAAATCAAAACGGAAACTACGGTGCGGTAAGTCGACAAAATCCGCCTTACTAATTCGGCGTGAAACAAACTTTTCAATCAACTACCTTATTGAACGGCTCCTCTTCCTCTACAAAAGGGACCACATTTTCAGCAAAACCGGTCGCTTCCACCCAGGAAGTCCGCGCAGGGACAATTTTACAGCAGCGTCTCTAGTCGCTCCAATCAGGGCGAGTTTTCTCGGGCTGGCGCAAGGGATACCGATATCACCTTAAAAGCTACGTACAAGGACGTGACTGCTACCAGGATCCATCAAAACTTGCTTATACTTAATGTTCCGAAACCAAAATGTTACACAAGCGTGTTGTCTTAGAAAAACTGCATCCGGTGTCGGGCTCTTTCTCCAAAATAAAAATAAACTCATGCAGTTTTTAGACAACACGCTGTCATGCGAAATTATCGGTAATTTTGATGCACTTGTGCAATTACTTCCGAATATTTCCCTCATGTATAAAAAATACCATTAGAGGAGTGCAATTTATCGAAAACTACAGCGATAATTGCACTGTAGAAACCGATAGAGCACGGTGATAACTGCATCGTACGTATCCATGATAATTCCATTGTAAACTTATGACAGCCACAATTTATAAATAACGTCGAAGTAAAGTCAAAATATATTTTAAAAAAGTCTCGTTTCGGTTTAAAAAACAATCGTATTTTTGAGTCTCTTTATTTTCTTTACAGTTATATGTTCGTTTTTATGTTAAAAAATAGAATACAAATGTGTTTTTTAAAACCATGTTTTTTTTTTCGGGACATATTTCCCCGAATTACACTCGTGCATCACAATATCCAGATAATTTTGCAATCGAGCGTGTTGTCTTAGAAAAACTGCATTCGGTCATTTTCATATTTTGGAAAAATGGCCCGGTGTCGGGCTCTTTCTAAAAAATATGAAAATGAACTCATGCAGTTTTTAGACAACACGCTGTCATGCAAAGTTATCGGTAATTTTGATGCCCTTGCGCAATTACTTCCGATAATAACATACCAGAATTTGATATTTATAGAGAAAATACTACCACTAACCGATATATTCCTAATGACTCCTTCCACTGCGATCAACACAAAATTGCCAGCTTTCATTTTTAGGTACACCGTATGGTTAACTTTCCTCTCAGCAGAGAAAGATTTAATAATGAAAATGAGACAATTAGGAATATAGCGAAAGTTAATGGTTTCAATACTAGCTTAATAAATAGACTAATTAATAGGCATTTGTTCAGAAAGACCATTCGTGATTCCACTTCTTTCGTCAATCAGGATGAAAATATAAAATATATCTCGATGCCGTATAATCCTCAGTATACTAGAGGACTCCAAATAGTTATTAGTGTATTTAGAGCGCAAAGTAACGGATTGCCGCTTGAGAAAGAATGTAAGTAATCTTTCGAAAACGGCAATCTTACTTTGCGCTCGAAAAACACACAGCGCTTTTTCTACAGCCGCATTTTTTAAAATTAAATGCACATTTTTCTCTATACTTATTCTGAGACTTGCAAATGACTGTCAGTTTTGACATATTATGTTCGAGCTTCGGGCATATTAGAACAGGAGTGCCAGCAACAAACTAACAAACGCACGACTGTCATTTATTTATCTTCGGTTTCCATGACCATTCATAGCACGCTAGACGGGAAAAGTGAGAATTTTCTTTTCCATGTTCGCGCTAGAGCGCAAAATAAGGATCCACGGCATTCGTCGATTTTGCGATTTCATTTCAATTTAGTAATTAGTTATTTTGCGCGCGGCTGTAGAAAAAAGTTTTTAAGGAAGTAGGTTTAAAATTAGTATACCAAACTCAGTTCAACATTAAGAAATTATTAGGTGGTCCAAAGGACAAAATTGAAATAAGTATTAGAAAGAAGTGGAATATATGAAATTGGATGCATGGATTGTAACTAAAAATATGTTGGGCAAACTAGAAGATCTATACAAACGAGATTCAAGGAACACATAACTCATTTAAAGTTTGTAGAACAGAAAAATCAAGTGTCGCCGAGCATGCTTTTGATAATAATCATAGAATAACAATTAAAAATTTAAAATTAATTCATAATATAACTGATAGGAGATTATTAGACGCATATGAGAGTATGGAAATTATTAAATGTAAGAATAGTTTAAATAGAGATAGAGGGCCTATTCCGTATAGTCCATTGTATTGGTTGATCTAGCCTGACTAGTGGGAAGCCAGGATTGGTTCCTTTGGTTCCTCTTGATTAAGCAAACATTTAGTATAAAAGCGAGTTAGGTAGAGTTTTAAATTTAGTTTTAATCATCTCCTGATGATGCTAACATGGTTAGCGAAAGGCGCGTCGAGTGCAATAATTCTGTTTCAGTATTGTGGATAAAACTCCGTTTTAGTGCATGTTGCCGAAGGTTCCAGACCTTAACATAGTTATTTTCTTGGTTTTTGTTAGATCCAAATGTATTAAATCTGATATATCTTACATCAGCAAAAGGAAAATGCCAAATATACAGGGTGTTCCTATTAAAATATCTGCAGCTGGACTAAATTGACATATTTAATATTTTTAGAGTGTTCGCAAGCCCGAAAAAGAGACACAGACCGAGACCGACGATAAGGGCCAGAGCGATGTTGTGCCCCATTGTCTCCAAACATTTCTATAATGTAAGGACACGTGAGGTAGATCCTACAGATGTGAGACATGATGCAAGGTTAGTGTACATCCATTCATCAAGCGGATGAACAAGGTGTATCAACGACAAGAAGCAATATGTTTGGAAAAATTATAATAATTTAGCATCTTTTGACATTTCGATCTCTAGTCAGTCAAATAGGTGAAGCATATTGGACATGTAACTACTAAAAAGGCACAAAAAAAGTCCTTCGAATAGCTACGAATCCAGAAAGTTCTTGCTAAAAACGCTGACTACTTAGTCATCGAAGTGTTTAGCGAAGGCCTATTAAAATAACTTTAAAGTAAGTAGATGCCCAAAAATAACATCCAAATATTGCTCTTGTTGATGTGATCCTTAATTTAATTCAAAGTATGACCCATCGAATACAAGCAGTTATTAATGCAAGAGGGGGAATATATGTTGTTAATTATAATTTTTTTTATTGATGTTTAGTTTTACTCGTTCCTTTAGTTTCAAATAAAAGTAAGCCTCGATAAACATAACGAATGCTCCCTACCAGATCAAACTGTCCCATAATTAATATTTCCTAAAAATAATAAATGCGCGATAGAGTAACTTCTAGTCCGTAGGGTATTATAAACGATATTTATGTTCATTGGTTTGGGTTACTGCAAATTTAATTTATTTATTTACATTATATTTATCTAGAGTGCATTACTATGAAATGCAAATTTTTATTCGATAGTTAACCTAAATTATCGGGCATCTACAGTGTGTCCAACAAAAGCATGCAACATATAGGAAACTTCTTTATTATAGGTTTCTCAGAAAATTTTATTCTTGATGAAAGTTGGTGCTAAGAAAAAAATAATGTTGACAATGCTAAATTAAGGATGTCATACAGAGTACGTAAAAAATAGAAAAATTAAGGTTAAAAAACAAACATTTTGGAATATCGGAAAACCTTCCGCAGAAAAAAAGTTCCTATTAAGATAAAAATAAAAGTCAGATACCATTTTTTTTCAAAAGTTCATCGTTGCTGAAAAAAAATAAGGACAAAATTAAGAAAAAGAGTGTCGACATTTTTTCAATAATTGTCATGAATTTTCTCCGCAACAGTGCACTTTTCAAAAATAGAAGATGACAAACATCATAGTTTATGTATATAATAACGGGATATATAAAAGGGGATAAAGGGTATACAAATCGTCTTTATTCAGATTTTAATTTTGTTTATGCATTTCTCCTACTTCATATTGTATACTCTTCTCATTTAAATAATTTGTATAATTGTGTTATCTTATTCGCTTATATGTGTGTAGTTTAGATATCTTTTTCGAATTAAAATCGTATGCATCAAAAACTACCGATTTATGTACAAAACCCAAGCGAGCCACCTATGATACGCCTATCTCAATACGTCTAAACAATACTTATCAAAAAGCCCTAAATAACCCCGATTCCATTGTATTCTGATCACATGTTAATCTGGGTGTAAACTGCATGGGAAATATGGTTTTGTTAATGTAAACATTGGTAAATTTTATTGTTATTGTTATTTTAAATGTTATGATCAGTTCCAAAAAGTTGTACTTCTTCTCACTTGTCCCTGTAAAAATACACCATTTACCAAAACCTCCTTACCTATAGTATTACCACAGCTTAGTATAACAATCAGCTGGAACTGTCTCGGCTGGCACCTTTGAAGTATTGTCCCGGAACAGAAAAAGATTAAAGACTGGCGAAACTGGCTCTATCGCTCTCTCACCGGGGATAGAATCCGGCACCGTACTAAGGATATTTTATTTTCGAATTACAGTACTGTATTATCAGGTGGTTGGTTATTGGTTAAACTCGGATGCTATGCTGATTATTAGTGATTGTTGTATTCATTAAGGAAAAACGAATTAATAAACACATTGAAACAATGCAAATACGCAATTTCTACAAGGAGAGTATACACATGGTGTAGTAATTTCACAGGTCGAAAAATAAAACAAACAAAAAATACGGTCAATTGAAAATTACAAATAATCATTAGGTAATTAAATTCAAATAAATAGTAAAATATATACATTTGAAACGGAAGCAGTGAAAAAGACTTTGGTTTCATGCGAGTGATTTTTCAAGGCCATGTAACGACACGTTTTGTAATTTTCGTCTCGCAAGAAAGATAAAGTATATGACTCCCTCGCCCTCTTTCTCTCTTATGGACTTGGTAAATAATTATTCAGTTTTTATAAGACGAAGTGAAACGTGAAACTAACCGAAAGTTGATTGGACGACTAACCCAAACTAATAATATTGATTCTAACGTATCGGAACCGGTTCAAATGACTAAAATAAGTTGAGACTAAACGAACTAACCCAAACTAACCAAATCTAATAAAATTGGTTCTAACGTATCGGAACCGGTTCAAATGACTAAAATAAGTTGAGACTAAACGAAACTAACCCAAACTAACCAAATCTAATAAAATTGATTCTAACGTATCGGAACCGTTTCAAATGACTAAAATAAGTTGAGACTAAGTGAAACTAACCGAAGGTTGATTCGATGACTAACCCAAACTAACCAAATCTATTAAAATTGATTCTAACGTATCGGAACCGGTTGAAATGACTAAAATAAGTTGAGACTAAATGAAACTAACCGAAAGTTGATTCGACGACTAACCCAAACTAACCAAATCTATTAAAATTGATTGTAATGTATCGGAACCGATTCAAATGACTAAAATTAGTTGAGACTCAGTGAAACTAACCGAAAGTTGATTCGACGACTAAACCATACTAACCAAATCTATTAAAACTGAGTATAATGTATGGGAACCGGTTCAAATGACTAAAATAAGTTCAGACTAAGTGAAACTAATCAAAAGTTGATGCGATGACTAACTCAAACTAACTAAATCTATTAAAATTGATTATAACGTTCGAAACTGGCTCAAATAAGTTGAAACTAAGTGAAACTAACCGAAAGTTGATTAGACGTCTAACCAAATCTATTAAAATTGATTATAACGTCTCGGAACCGGCTCAAATAAGTAAAATAATTAATACGAATCTATTTCTTTAACTCTTTTTTTTTTCAATTTTTAATTTTAATTTTTTTTTTAATATAAAAAACACACGAACCAGTTTATTTAATTTTGTTATTTTTTATTTTTATTAGAAAGAAAGGCTTCAATTTCCCACTTAACAGAATTTTTATAGAATATAAAAATTTCAAAAGTAACAAACTATTTAAAATTGCGCCAAAGCAAAATAAATAATTTCAAAAAAAAATATTAAAAATAAAAATTTAAAAGAAGTTGCGAGTATCACAGTACACGTGATACAAGTGAATACTTCTTTATCGATTCCACAAGAGAGAATTAATGTGAATCATATACTTTATCTCTCTTGCGAGACGAAAATTTCACAATTTGTGTCGTGACGCGGCATTGAAATATCATTCTCAGGCAGCCAAAGAAGTATTCACTTCAAAAACATTTGCATTCGATTCGTCTCTTAATCATCGATCTAGCCCGGTTAGTTTCACTTAGTCTCAACTTATTTTAATTATCTGAGTTGGTTCCAATACGTTATAATCTATTTTAATAGATTCGGTTAGTTTTGGTTAGCCTTCCAATCAACTTCCGGTTAGTTTCGCTTAGTATCAACTTATTTTAGTCATTTGAGTCGTTTCCGATACGTTATAATCAATTTTAATAGATTTGCTTAGTTTGGGCTAGTCGTCTAATCAACTTTCTGTTAGTCTCACTTAGTCTAATAAAAATTGAATAATTCTTTACCAATTCCGAGAGAGAGAGACATAGAGAGAGAGAGAGAGAGAGAATTATATACTCTCGTGTGAGACGAAGATTCCAAAACGTGTCGTTACATGGCCTTGAAAAAACACTTATGAAACCAAAGAAGTTAGTAAAAACATATTCATATTAATACCGCCAATATCATCTGAAAAACGATATAAAAGAATAAAGTTCGTATTTAAAAAAAAGTTGATGAAGACCCCTTGAAAACGAAACGTCGGATTTTAAGCTGTATCTCTTACGGTTTTCGAGATCTCCATACATAGACTCGAATTCGAGCCACCCTGTACATTAAGAATATTCAAGTTGAAATGTGGATCCAAGAAAATATCATAGCTTTGTACTAAGCCGTGAAAATAATACATATATCGTAGTTATGATTAGATGCTTGCCTGTCTTTATCACTAGGAAATCCTAGGAATCCTATCGCAATTATATTTTTTACTTATACAACCTTTAGCAGCACAAACGTGTCCCCACTTTGGTAACCTCATGATATCACAATATAAAATACTAAATCGGTATTCACTATTCAACACTTTTAAGTACGCCTATGTTCAATTGACTAGCTGATTCTACTAAGCTGTGGTATTACAAAATGTAACGACATAATCGATAATAAAGCGGCAAACTAAATGAGGACCATCTTTCTACCTGCTTCCACAGTGAAAATTATCTACAAAATAATGGGTATAGAGATTCATTGAGTTTGGTTAGTGTTTAAAATTTCTATTTTTATGGAGACAAATTGATTACATTTTGCTTGCAAGATTTTATTATAAAACTTTTAAAATATAGTTTTGTTGTCAGATAAGCGTTATTCAGTTATATTTTTCTGCAACGAAATTTTTATAAAGAAGAATGGCTCAAACGATTTAAAAAAAATCAATTTATGTATAAAATACGTACATGTTATATTTAGAATTGACTAGATAGATCATCATCATATAAAAATGTAATGGAACAATAGATTTAATTTGTTTTATTTTTTATTTATTTATTTATTGATTTATTTACTTTTTATTCACGAGTATCAACAGCAAAAGCCAATTACGGATACCACCCTAACATTAGAAGGAATAACAATTAATTAGTCAGTATACAAACTATCACTCAGGTCTGCGTCTGGGAGTCGTACAGTCTTTCCTCCATAAGTTTTGTAAAATCCTTCAGATTAATCATGGCCAAGTCCAAGTCACTAGTAAACTGATTAAAGTAACTACACATTTTATAGATAGGCGAACTTTTATAAACATTTGTTCTATGACAATCTAGTTGAAAGCATTTCCTTTGTCTTGTATTTCCAACGTTGATGTAGAATGGAAGCATTGACAGAACTTCGGGCGAATTAACTTTATTTGTCAAAATTTTATATAGGTACACCAGACAATTTTTAATACTGCGGTTCTCTAAGGATAATCTCTTAAATCCCTGTAACAGTATATTATGATCATATCCCTGCTTGGGATAATAACCAAATTTCTTTAAAAACATATATTTAAGGAATTTACGCTGTACTCGTTCTACAGTCTTAATCCAAACTTCAAAATAGGGAGACCATACTATGCTTTCATACTCCAACCCTGGTAACACCAGACTATCAAACAGCCTCAAACAACACTCAACATCAAAAAATTTGGTGGTCCTGATGATGAATCCCATTGTTTTATGTGCCTCATTCACCACATTCATTATGTGATTTGCAAAAGCTAAACTCGAGTCAACTATAACACCCAAGTCTTTCTCACTTTTAGAACCTGTTAGCACTGAACCATTAATATTATAAGTGAATTCAATTTTAGTTTTATTAAGAGTAAAAGACATAGCAGAACATTTTTTATTATTAAACTTAAATGCATGTTCACTACACCAATTTACAACATTATTTAAGTTGGTCCGCAAACAAACACAATCCTCCAAAAAAGATATTTCCATATACATTTTAAAGTCATCAGCAAAGAGTAATGATTCTGATTTACCTGTGACAGAACACATGCCCTTAATTGCAATGAGAAATAACAAGGGTCCCAGGTTGGAACCTTGAGGAACACCGGAGGTACTTAAATAAATATCAGACCTAGCACCCATATTTCAACATATTGATGTCTATTTGTCAGATAAGAGCTAGTCAATTCGATTAACTTATTGGTAACATTGTTCTGATAGAGAGATTCTATTATATGACTATGTTTTACCCTATCAAATGCTTTCTCCATATCGGTATATATTACATCAACCTGTTTTTTATTATTAATTGCATTATGGATAAACTGACAAAATGTGATTAAATTGCTTAATGTGGATTTATTTGGTAGAAAACCATGTTGGCATTTGGATATATTGTATTTATTTTATATTCATTCATATTATTGTTACCCGAAAAATCGGCAATTATACTTAAACAAATGAAAATAGTAATTGTTATTGAAACATTGAATTATTCTAAGTTTATCTTACAGCTATGTTTGAAAATACGTTTAACATTAATTCGTCGATATACTTTAACTCTTTATCATGTGTGATCGTCATATTGTTGCATCAGCGTGTTGTAATTCCTCGAAATTTGAAGGTCTCCGGGGGTAGCGTCATTGTTGGTGGATTTTGTTTGTGTTGAACATAATAACAAAAATTAGTACGTATACTTGGCCTACTTTGAAAAGGATTGCTGACTGTTTGTGATTATATAACATTGATATCTTGATCTCATTGGTAGTAAACATTGCCGGGATTACCCTGGAATTGATTGCCTTTGGCTCCACAAATGATCAAATTTGGTTTGAACTGCTATAGAGCCTCTTCGGCCCAGGCTCAAGGATGTAAACTGCACAAGTGCAAGTTTCAAAAACTTTAGAGACAGCATTTAAAATAGTAACAGGTCGATAATTCAAAACCTCATGTTTGGCCCCATTTTTAAATAATTAAACTCGTTCGCCAATGAGTAGGGTAAGTTGAAGATTTCAGACTAATGTTAAAAATATGGAGAAGTGGTTTGACCAATAAATCACCACATCCCTTAATAATATAGCCAGGCAGCCCATCTGGCCCAATTGATCTATTCCCATTAAGTTTTTTAATTGCTTCCCCAATTTGTTTTTCAGAAAATGCCCTATCACAAAAATAATTCTTTGAAGGAAGTTTATTCTGACACACAGGTATATCACTAATAAAAACGGAACCAAAATATTCAGCAAACACATTTGCAATGTTCATTGCTCCAGATACAGAATTTCCATTATAAGTAACTTGTGCTGGTATATCACCATTGTTCAGTTGATTACGAATATAGGACCAGAAATACTTAGGATCCCTGTATAAACTTAGTTCCACATTACTCATGTAATCTGCATAGGCTTTTTTAATTTTTAATTTAATTTTATGTCTCAATTCCTTGTATTAAATTTATTCCTCCAAAAACTGATATTTGTTCTCTTAAATCTAGTTAACAGTCTTTCTTTAGCTTTTATCATTTTAATGATTTCACCGTTATAACATACAAGAAAGACCCTACTAATTTGAGTTGTCATTGGAACACACTTCACAAAAATGTTATTAACAATTTGATATAATGTTGTTACAGATTCATTAACATCACTGCAGCAATAGAAGCTGTTCCAATTTGCGGTTTTAAATAACATACATTTGCTCAAAGTCAGCTTTTTTAAAATTAAATTTTTTGTTTTTTATTTGTTGACACTCTTCAAACTTATGACCAACGCGAATCTCTATAGATAAAACAGGGTGATGTTGATCCACAGGCAACAATGAGTCATCATCAATTTTCACAATAGAGTCCTGTAAATGGGGACTTACTACAACTAAATCTAACATAACATCAAATATATTTCGTACAGTATTGATTTGTATAAAGCTTGTAAATGATAAAAAAAACTGTTAAAATCACATATAGGCACACTACGAATATTAAGTACAAGATCACGAAAATTAAAATCACCTAAAATTAAACAGTTATAGTCTAAAAGGTTTGCTTCAATACAATGATAAAAACGTTTGTAAAAATGTACATCACAACCAGTTACAAGAATAAACACATACAACATATACGAATTCTCTTTGGTCTATACTTATTTTAACACATATGGCTTCAAGATCATTGTCAAATATATTATATTATTCTGCTGTCAATTTCTTACTTAAAGCTATTAATACACCCCCACCTTGCTTTTTGCCAGTGAGTCTCTGATCCCTATCCTTTCTAAATATTATTTTATCAGAATTAAATTCTTGGTTATAAACAGAACAGTTTAACCAGGTTTCTGTAAGGGCAACTATATCACAATTATTATTTAATAAATTTAGTTTTAATTTTCTAATTTCGTTTTTATACCCCTGCAATTTTGATAATAAACAACAACTCTTATATTGCTTATATTTTGAAAATTGAATTGATCAATTGTATTTTGCATATAAGCCTTACCAAGCTCAATAGACCCCAACAACTCAACACCATTATCAAAACTATCTGGACTCCCTATACTATTACTGGATTCTAAATTTTTGTAAGGTGGACTAGACCATGTGTCATGGTTTCTGTTAAATTGTACATGTATTAATGTTTTGTACTTTTTATGGGTTGAGCCTTCCTCCTTGATCAGATTGCATAATAATTGAGATATTTAAAAATTTCCTATCCTTCCACATGAACGGTTACAAATGTTAGCAAACAATACACAGTTTTCCGTACATCTATTTACATAATTTAAAAAGTTATTTATTTTCTGATTATACTTACATACTTGATTGATACAATAATTGAAGACAGAAATATAAAATTTGTTTGGGCACATTCTTTAATTTTGCGATTAATTAATCTAATCAGAGGATATTTACCATATGCCAAGTCATTCGTACCACACCCCACTATCACAAAGTCTCTAGCAGTAAAATCCTTGGTCAGACCACTTAGATTCTCCAATACCTGCTCCTGCACTGCATTAGATTTAATAAAAGACTGAATGTTAAATTCTGTTGCAATACTAGTTTTACTCAGAGACCTGTTCAAACCAATGACAGTCTCATCACCCAATATGAGAATTTTTCGTGATTTTGCTAAGGTCTCTTGTTTGGGGGTAGCAGTTGATATAAAAATAACATCATTGGCGGGAATAGAGGAGGAACTCGATGGTGGTGATTTTGTTCTCTTCATTATATTTTCATATTGATGAAGCTTTAAAGAACAAGTCTTATTATCCTCTTCCAATACTTTGATTGATGCTATCATTTGCCCATTTATATCATTTAAATCTGTAATCTCTTTATTCAACTTATTCATATCCTCAATGTGAGATATATTTTCTTTTTCAAGAGTGTTTATGGTTATAACCAAGTTTTTGTTTAAGATAGTTAGTTCATTAACTTTTGTCTCAACTTCCTGCCTCATTGTTTCTAGGCATGCCACTTTTGCTAATAGCTCCTTTTCACTGGTTCTCATTTCTTTAAGCTTACTGCATAGCATATCATTTTGATTGTTAAGTTTTTCAAGGTGTAAAGAAAACTTGTTTTCCGCTTCTGTGACATCGTTTTCAAATATTTGACTGTTTCGCCTTAACCTATCAATAAATATGTCCTTTCCTTTTAACTCTTTCAGTAAATTTTCAATTTTTTCTTCATATCCTTTCACCTGATTTTTATTTTCGTTGAATTGGTTTTGACATTTCTCTGAACATAATATTTTGTATCCTTGTAGTTTTACTACATCTGCCACTCTTTCCAAACAACTGGGATGAAAAACTGATTTGCATAAAACACAGAAAAAGTTTGAAAAATCTTTGTTTTTGCAACATTTAAAGTTACGACTCATTATTTTATATTTAAGTACAAAAAAAATAGTGGAGATATATAGCATGCACTAAATAAAGTTAATAAAGTACTTAAGACACAAACTGCCAATCAGGAACGTAGTTTTACATAAACAACACTAAACAAAACATAGACACTATTTTTTTAAATATATTTTCACTTTTATTACTAAAAATACGCGAATTTGTGTGGAGCTACTATCGTATGTCATGTTCCGACTACGTTCGCTACTTTGTTTTATTTGCTTTACAATAAAAATGTACTTAGTTATACTTGTAAATTAATAACTAAAGTAGTAATAAACCAACCAAACAAATATTGTTAATTAATCATCATTGAGGATAATCAACCGCAAGTATCATGATTTAATTCAAACTACGAATTATATTAGTAAGACTTTGAGGTTATGGTTTTTAGAGACGATGTATAGAGATAATGTTTTATTCCAGTATTTGATATAAGTACATAAAAAACAGACCTCGTTGTTATTAAGAAAACTAGTAATATAAAAGATTTAACTTACGGAAAGTTCATATTACGTTCGTACGTTTCTCACAAGTATGTATTTCACTTATCATGAAGTATACGACTATTATATTATAGTATTTACAAAATTACAATATTTACAAATTGGACAAAAATCAATCCGATCATAATTGGCACGTCTTATTACATCACCGATATATTTGTTCACAAGGTTACACTTGACAGTTTTTTAATTTTTCTTATAGGTTACGATACTTCTCAAAGCCCATGTAATATTGGCGGATTCGTTCCATTTCTTGTTCTGAGCCATCACAGATTGAATGATCGCAACTCCTTCTCTTAAAAATATTCTTTAATTTGTCTGATATCCATGACTTCTTGGAACTTGATTTTTCAAGTTGCATATCTTTGGGCTTCAGCGGGTGGCCCGCGAGGAAGACTTCGTCTTTGTTCTCCTTCCTCTTTTTCTTACTTAGTTTACTGAGGTTGCTGCAAAATTCATGGTACTGGTTCCTTTGGTCGAAAATAAGTAACTTGGGTTTTCTGGCATTCGTTTTTAAAGTAGATGTTAATTCGATCTTCTTGGTAAAATGTTTGTTGTAGATGAAGAGTGGCTTTGGGAAATCTTCTATTATTTCATTTGAATAATACATGCTTGTCGTTTAAATAATTTTAATAACTGTAGCACTATAACACTTGCACTTCCTTTTTATTTGGATGCAGAATAAATACTGAGTTAAGTCGAATAATGACCTGTCCTTCTTTTCAAGGATGACCCTAGACAGGTAATTATGCTAGGTACCTATAGCCAAAAAAATTGTTATTTTTGGGCGCAGATCCAAATTAGGCCGACAATAAATTTGTGGTCCCCGTCATAAAACGGATACCCTAAACGAAAGTGGTCTAGTTCGAGGGGGTGCCAAATAGCATTTATCAAACTTTTTGCTCGCTCTTAAACAATGATGCTATCAGTTTTGCTGATGTCAACTAATAAACTAAGTTGGAGTTTGGAAACTTCGGCAAAGTATACTACAACACAGTTTTATCCACAATACCGAAACACAATTTACGCTCCCGACGCGACGCGCGTTTCGCTAACCATATTATCATAATCAAGAGATAATGATTAAATAAACATTTTTCTGAATGTGGCAGCTGATTCAATAACATTAATAAATCTTCTGCCCGAGAAATTTCGCAAAAAGTACGAAATGATCTGATGATAAACAGTTTACAAAATTAATCGAAATTAAATTATTGTTTTGTTACAAAAAATTATCTTAAAGACTCTATCAAATACTCGTAGAAAAAGTACAGGATGCTACTCCCATGAAATGGCTATTACCTTTCATTTATTTCATTTCATTTGTTTATTCACATCGGAAATCCTAATATACCAAAATAAAATCTTAGCTAACAGAAATTGTCACTTACAAATAAAAAAAAAATCTTAAAATCTTATTACATTCAAAATAATACAGAAACAAAACAGCCAGGGTAGGAATCTGACTTTCATACACACGACAAGACATAACATACATATTACTATTACATTATCAGTCATCGTAACACATAATTGATATATTTTTTTCAATAGACATTTGAAGTTTACAACATTTAAAGCGTTCTTAACGTTTACAGACAGGTTATTAAATTCATTTAGACCTTTATAGAATAATGACATCATAGTAGCCGTGTTCATAGTTCTGTTCAAGTTATATTGGTTTCTGTTCCTAGTTAGAAAGTTCTGTATTTAATTTCGCAGAATCCGAAACTCTTTAAAATACTCTGGTAACAGCCCTTTGCTTAGTTTATATACAAAACCCATTGTCAAGAAGAAAAGCCTTCTTTTAGCTTCAAAGTCTCTAACATGATCCTGACACGAGTATATCTACCGCATCCAAGAATGATTCTTATCGCTCTATTAAACATTACCTTGTAGTGAGTTGATACATTTTTTGGAACACTTGCACAGTAGTCAAAATGTGATGAATGAGACCTCTGAAAATTGTAATTCTTGCGTCTAAGGTGAAAAACGTGCTGTTGTAGAAAAAGGTACATTTTCTTTCTTATTTTGGTCCTGATGAATTGAGAGTTTTTAAGTTCAAACAATTATCAAAGTGCAGTGTCTGAGAAACTCTAGACCATCCATGAAATTCATGTCATTTACATAAATTAAAGACAACAATGCAGCCAACACCAACCTTGGGGGACACCATATTGGTTAAACTTCTTTGTAGATTCTAATTTACCCATTCTTGTTACCAGCTCCCTATTGTACAACATATCTTCAAACCATGTGTACGCAGCGCTGGTAATACCAAAGGCTTTTGAAAATCAAAGAAGATCGCTACAACACACTTATCCTCATCCATTAGGTTTTTCCATGTGGAGAGAGCAAGCAGAATGGCCGTTTCACACGAGTGATGATTGGTTGCCTAAAAACAACTTGATTTCATTGAATCATCTGACCTGGCTGAATACTGTCTTTTCTATTACTTTTTCTGTGAATGGCAGAGTGTTCATCGGTCTGAAATTCGAGACATAAGGCATTAGACACTTTGGCAATAGGCGTTATAATACTAGTTTTAAGATTTTTGGGGAATCCCCTGATTAGTGATGCATTAACAAAATTTAGGTAAGTGACCAATGCTTCCAATGTGTTTTTTAGGAAATGAGAGTTATGGTATTCATTGGCACTTTTTCATTTTAAGTTTTTTAATAATCTTTGTTAGATCAGCAAATGATATTTTGTGAAATGTGACGTATTATAAACACATTATCACATCTCTATTCAGCGGGTGAATCTATACTTGACACTATTTGCACAATACTGCTGACACAAAACTCGTTGAATGAACATGCGGCCTAACTCTCATCACTAGCATTAACAATGTTATTTTCTTGTTGACTGAAGTTGATATTACTGAAATTGATTTCTTTTTGCGGTATTTTGTATACACTTTTTAAAAATAACCATATTTTTCTACTATTGTACCTATTTTCATTGATTTTTTCTCCTTAATAATGGTATTTTTTAATTTTTGTAAATTCACAAATTGATTTCATTTTTTCATTATAGTTTAACCACAATGCATTATTTTAGCTATTTATTGTATAGTTTTTATAGGCCACATCTCTTTCTTTTGCTCCTGGTCATACCACGGTACAGAACGATTTCTGTTGGCCACTTCAGGAGAGGAATATTTGTATCCAAAACAGACTTGCAATTATTTAATATACTATCATGCATCACATTCATATAACATATTTCATCGTTCCAGCCACAATGTAAGACTAAAATATTTATTTCTATGACAGGTTGATATAAATATATATAGGGTGTTTCAGAATTGAATGCTAATCCTTAAGGGTGATAATCTTTGAGTGATTTTAAGAAAAAAATTGTATATGAACATAGGTCCGCAACCGCCTTATTTTTGAGATACCGGGTGTTGAAAATTAAAAAAAAAATCGGTTTTATCCCAATATTTCTCAAACCGCTGTAGACATTTCTTTGCATTTTGCTAGGTATTAAGTACGTATAAAAATGCATTTTTTTTTTCTGTGACGGGAAAAAATTTTGACATTTTATCTCTGTTGCCAGGTAACAAAATATAACTTTTTATGAAATTACTTTTTTCCCGGATATACATACATATATAAATTCTACATTATTATTGGATTGTAACATACTTTTGATCATTGAATAATTCGACCACACTATTGAGGGATTTTGTTGTTGTGCCAGTTCCGAAAAATAAGCCAATAACACCGTCTCCGAGAAAGAAGTGCATGTCTTTTTCATCTTCCATTCCATAAATCTTGAATACGCGGTTTCGTAAATTTTCCGTGATTTAGCTGGCAATAATTTTTGTGACGCTACTTTCGCTGCTTTTACTAACTCCGGTGGAGTTAGAGAAAACTCGGAATCAGAAATTTTTTACTTTACATTATTCAAAATAACCACTAAGCAACCACTAAGTTCGCAATTTTTAAATCAAATCACAGAATTAAATTGACAGATATTTGATTACTTTAAAGGTTTCCTTAGCAACGCAGGTCTATTGTCACTATAAGTACAACAGCCTACCAGTTTAAAAATTCAAATTTCACATCGATAATTTTCTGACTTTAATATATTGTAGTAATATGTTTTTTCAATATTAAATTGTCGTTTTTCCCGTCACAGAAAAAAATAGTGCATTAGATTTTAGCTCTCGGTTTTTTGTCTCCCTCCGCTTCGCGTCGGGCGGCAACACAACCTCGAGCGAAAATCTAATACTTTTTTCCCTTGTATAATAAATAACTATTTTTAGACAAAATATTTTTTTCAACTCCTTCTAACATGCCCTCTTATATTTTTAAACGAAAAAATGAAACGCCACTGCTTTTTTCAAAATAAAACTTATTTTCGCAAGCGCTTATTATTTCTTAATAAGAATGTCCTCTTGACTTTTTTCTGTCCGACAAACAGTGTTCGATTAAAAAAATAAAACGCATTTATCTGCACGGTCCTAATTCCTAAATTTTGAATAATGTAAATCAAAGAAAAATATTCTAACAACGACGAAATTGAATTTTGAACGAAAAATAAAATTCAATTAAATTAACTGCTGAAAATGTCCACCACCTTCAAATATATGCAGCGGATTCATTGTAAGCACTTTAAAACTGAACAGAAACGTGAACAATTTCTGTGATTTTTTTAATCTAATTATATCATCATTCATCAATAAAACGGCTGAATTCCAAATATATATCGTGAAACTGAAGTTTGTATCCAAATAAAACCCATTAAAATTTGTGAACATCAACTTGACAACTGTCCAAAATTTCAGTAAATGCCACAATGGCTAAGCTCCAATATTACATTATTTTGCTTCAATGCTTTATCTGCTGACTGATGGTCGGAATGGGCATGTTTTATGGTGTTATTTATCGTTTATAAAACGTTTACACAATTTTTAAAGTCCATAAAATAATGTTCATTAAATCTATATTTGCTATTTATTATAAGTTGGCATGATATTCAAAAAATACACAGACCACATTGGCCTACTCATAAACGATGTAAACTGTTTTTTATTCAATATTTCTCATTTTGCTCTTGGACCCGAAATATCTGCTTGCAAGTGAAGAGGTGTAACTTACGATTATGTCAAAATTTTACGCTTCAGTGATAAATAAAAGTATATTGTTTTTTACAGTTTTTTGGGGTTTAGGCCTACAGTATCTACCAGATTCCCTGAAGCTGTAGCAATGAGATACAGAATTCTAAACGTTGGAAAGGGATCATCCAATGACGTGGATTTAGAAAAATTTGGATACTGCAATTTTATCGCTCCCAAGCATGCAACTATATTTTTCGATGATGTAAGTTTGTTTTAATAACGTTTAGGATTTAGTGATCATTTATTATTGTTAAATTCTGTGTTCGTATTATTTGTTTTAATTGGATACCAAAAAGATGTATTCAAAAGTAAATTACTCAGTGGCTGCTTGTCGGGAGACATAGTGTCACGTCTTTTATTGTCTCCTGATTTTTGATATTAAGTCGTTACCCTATAGGTAAACTACAGAACACATTTATTCAAGTGTGTCGGCTCTTGGCCGCTAGTTAAATTAGATTGAGTGGCACACTCCTAGCTGAAAATCTACAAGGGATAATGGTTGTGGGTAAGGAAAGAAAATGGAGCTTTTAATTTTGTAATTTGTTTTAATTAAACTTTTTTTTAAAGATCAACTCTGTACAAAAATCAATCATGTATGAAATGAACCAAATTATTAAATACGGTGAGGAATGCCAGCGGCTCACGTTACTAATCTCTAGTATAGGGATGATATATATATATATATATATATGGATTT
>MU182932.1:183225-204206 GCA_016904865.1 Pissodes strobi
ACTTAACCTTTTTAGAACGAAATAACGTCGAAAATTCGGCACTTTGGAAATTTACTGCATTTGCTGTAGTAAAACAGAACATTAACTTCAGTTTCACACAGCTTTTGGTTATTTTGGTGCTTTTCAGTATTATTATTTGATAAAAATTGGGACAACGAAAAATGTAAACAACTTGATACCTAACCTGTTGTCAATTACATTCTAAACATTTTAGAATGTGCTCTTGTACGCGACTCGTGTTTGCCTTTTCAATTTCATGGGGATCCAGATCTTCAATACACCGCACTATTCGCCTTCGCAGATCTTCTTTGGTAGGCACTGGAGTAATGTACACCCTTTCTTTTAAAACACTCCATAAAAAAAGTCAAGCGGCGTGAGATCGGGTGATCTCGTTGGCCAATCCCACGGCCCTAAGCGCCTAAACCAACGATCGTCAAACATTTGGTAAAGTTCCCTGGAAACTTCCTGGGTGCAATGAGCTGGCGCTCCGTCCAGTTGAAACCACGAATTCCTATATTCCTCTAAAGACAAATTTTCAACGAAATCGGTAACAGTCCTTAGTATTTTGCCATATCTCTCAGCCATCATAAATAAAAAAGTAAATTTTATTCTTCTTTAAAATACAGAAAACATTTAGGGCAAATCATTCTTGAAAACCCATTTCTTTTGTCACGTGAGGATTATGATCAGTCCAAAAATGCTTATTCCTTCTATTAAAAATCCCATCCCTCATAAATTTTGATTCGTCGCTCCAAATTATTTTTGACATAAGTTCCGGATCCTCCTGTGTACGTATTAAAAGGGTTTCGCAAAAATGCACTCTACGTTCTTCTTCTTTGAGGGCTTGAACTTCAGCAAATTTATACGGATGCATTTTGTGATTTTCCAAAATTCGTTGTACTGAAGCATATGATACACCCAAATCTTCTTCTGCACTACGAATGGAAGCTTCTAGATATGCATAAAAATATGCCAAAACGTTAACAATATTGTCTTCATTTGAAGTAACAGGTTTTGGTAATGTTGGAGGCGCTTTTAAATTTGAGCCATAGTTAACGGAATTATTTTGTAATCTACAAACTTCCTCTCGTTCATTGGTGTTAATTCAGGACACATTTGGTTAAATTTTCTGCAAGTTCTGGCAATGGTTTGGTCACATTGTCCGTGTAAAATAAACAATTTCATAAGAACTTCGTTTGAATAATCAATATTTACGTTCATTTTGGAAGATTTTTTTAAATACCGTCAATAGTTCATTTAAGTTACTTATAAAAGTCACGAAACTGTCATAAGCTTGATATTTCCATGGTTACTTAAAATTAAATTCTATAAAAAAATAATTTTTCACAAAAAAGTGGCTTTATTAAGAAAACTTGATGATTTAGGTGTAGGGACATGATATGCCATCTTAAAGCATTTTTGTTCGTCTTTCAATTTATTGGGTAATATACAGGGGGTTTGATTTGAAAAAACGAACTTCTGACCCCTTTTATGAATAACGCAAATAATAGTAATTTTAGCACGCCCTGTATGATATGAAGTCGATTTCTCAGTGTAAATTAAATACATCGGGTCTGTCTAAACTACCACCAAAATGTAGTTTTTTCACGAATTGAGAGCACCAATTTACCTAATTTTAATTAGGGCCATGTTTTGGACCATATTTAACACAAATTATTTTGTATCTCGAAAACGGATAGAAATAGGTATCGGCAATATTAACCAAAAATTATTATAATAAACGGGCGATTCTAAAAATGTCTTAATATATGGGGTGTTCCATTTAAAAAAATAAAGTTGCTAGGACATTTTGAGAGAAGCGGCAACTTTGCAATGCTGAAAATATTTTAGATCGATAGAACAGGTAAGAAAATTTAAGATACCAAATTTTCACAAAAATCCTGTTTTCCGTTTTCAATAAATGTCTAACCTACCATCGACCGTGAATCACCTTGTATATACGTGGGATATTAATATAAGAGCAATATTTAATTTATTTTGGATATATCAGAAGTCGGTGGCACTTCTAGTTTAACGAGAAGGGTACCCAATTTTTTAAAATTTATTTGGCATGTATTTTCGTGCTTATTCATGTTCTGCGTTTAATTTTTAAATATCGGTCACAAGTTGACATTTTTTTATTACACTGCAGGAGCTATTTTTCAAAGTAGTAAAATGGCCGCCTATAATGTTATCAACGACAAACTTCAAAATGTAACTATTTTAAAATTGTTATGCATGTTTGGACAGGTTATGTTCATTTTAGTAACATAAAATATGGTATGTTCTATAACCCAGAATACGAATATGCTGAAAAATATACGCAAAAAATATGTAGGCTTCTGATATTTATATTTATATATTATTTATAAAACAGTTTTGCACTTAAATTGATATTCCAAGTAAAAAGTTTTTGTTTAAATCGAGGTTTAAATTTACAATCAATTTACAGGATTTACATCGAATCTGGGTCACTCGGTATACATTTTATTGATCTAATAGTTGGTTCGTTCTTTCTTGGGTATTATAAAAATATTTTCAATATAAAAATAACTATTACCAACAACTTGAAGGCACGGCAATGGGCAACTGTTTATCGCCGTTCTTAGCTAACCTTTTCATGAGTAAATTTGAAAATGAAATCAGTCAGGAGTTCGAATATTTTCCAAGGGTATGGTACAGGTATGTGGATGACATTTTCGCGATTTTCGACACAAAAACCGCTAATATCGAAGATTTTGTAACCAAACTAAATAACCGTTTCCCCACCATGAAATTTACTTATGAAGTCGAGAACAATGGCAAACTTCCATTTTTGGATACTTTAGTGATTAAGAACGATAATAACACACTAGAATTTGATATTTATAGAAAAAGTACTGCCACTAACCGATATATTCCTAATGACTCCTTCCACTGCGACCAACACAAATTGGCCAGCTTACATTTTTTGGTACACCGTATGGTTAACTTTCCTCTTAGCAGAGAAAGATTTAATAATGAAAAGGAGACAATTAAGAATATAGCGAAAGTTAATGGTTTCAATACTAACTTAATAAATAGACTAGTTAATAGGCATTTGTTTAGAAAGACCATTCGTGATTCCACTTCTTTCGTCAATCAGGATGAAAATACAAAATATGTCTCGATACCATATAATCCTCAGTATACTAGAGGACTTCAAAAAGTCTTTAAGGAAGTAGGTTTAAAATTAGTATACCAAACTCAGTTCAACATTAAGAAATTATTAGGTGGTCCAAAGGACAAAATTGAAATATTAGAAAAAAGTGGAATATATGAAATTGGATGCATGGATTGTAACCAAAAATATGTTGGGCAAACTAGAAGATCTATACAAACGAGATTCAAGGAGCACATAGCTCATTTAAAGTATGGTAGAACAGAAAAATCAAGTGTTGCCGAGCATGCTTTTGATAACAATCATAGAATAACAATAAAAAATTTAAAATTAATTCATAATATAACTGATAGGAGATTATTAGACGCATATGAAAGTATGGAAATTATTAAATGTAAGAATAGTTTAAATAGAGATAGAGGGCCTATTCCGTATAGTCCATTGTATTGGTTGATCAAGCGTGACTAGTGGGATTCCAGGATTGGTTCCTTTGGTTCCGCTTGATTAAGCAAACATTTAGTATAAAAGCGAGTTAGGTAGAGTTTTAAATTTAGTTTTAATCATCTCCTGATGATGCTAACATGGTTAGCGAAACGCGCGTCGAGTGCAATAATTCTGTTTCGGTATTGTGGATAAAACTCCGTTTTAGCGCTAAATATAGAAATAAAGAAATATTTTCAGCAGATGGTCACGAGTAAAAGTCGATGAAAGTGACGTTTTTTCTCGCCTAATATTGGTCTGTCATGTTGACTATTATTATCTCACTTATGAATCTACCATAATCATTTAAAAAATATATGCGTTTTAAATAAACATCTTTTCAATTAACTAATAAAAAAATATATAAGAGTAAACCAATGCATAACACCTATATATATTTTCCATATAGGCTGCCAGCGTCGAGTCTCAAGTAAGAGAAATGATCAACCGAAAAAGAAAATTGGGCAGATCTGATAGCGTCGGAAGTACTGGAAGCATGGGAAAAAGAGATGCAAAAATGGCAGCTGATTGGGCTGATAGGTGAGTCAGTAAATCATCTAGAGATATGTATGCAAAGTAGTTTGTAACATGTTTATATGAAAATGGGATCTAGGGTTTATGCGCCGTTGTTCCTATTTGTCTTTTGATTGTCCTCACAAATTCACAGTGCTCGATCCTGTGGGACCATACACTAGGCAAATATGTATTTGCTTTTACGCTATTTGCATAGGTGCTAAGTCCAGTGTGTTTACCCTAACGAAGCAGAAACATCTAGAAAACATTTTACGTTTCGAAGGCATATCAGCTTTCGCTTTCAAAAATTTAAATTGAAATGTTTAATATAAAAATACAAAGCTCAGAAAACTAATTTTTTATTGATCAAATAGTAATTTGAATTCTAGCACATATTGCTAGACATCTACTTAATGTTCTTAATCCTTACGAAGATCACAAGCTCATAAATAATACATTCACAGCACCTTTTAGAAAAACTATAACAAAAATATAAATCCTAACAACATCCTGGTAACTGTTGATGTTGTTAACTTTTTGCAAATGTACAGGGTGTCTAATTTTTGTTGTCATTGCGGGATATCTCGATTATTTTAACAGATAGAGAGATGCAGTTTTCGCAAACCTAGGCTACTTTTTCGAGAAACGAAAGATACCTTAATCGGAACCTTTCTAGCCCTTCATTTCGAGCTACAGAAAATTTGCACTTTTAGGGCAATCCTCGTATCTCAGCTCCCTGATAATCTGTCCCAAGGTAAAAACGCATATTTGCATTTTTTTCAGAGGTACCGCTTTTTAGATACGTCCCGAACTTTTCACTATTTAAATGGAACATCCTGTATTTTTTATGCTATGAGATTGCATTATTTTTTGCCGTCCAAATGATATCTAATAGTGTATACGTTCTATATTCGGGACTATCAAAAGTAAAAAAGGAAATGATAAATTTAATGTGTTATTTTTATAGTTGACCAAAGAAAGAAAGAAAGAAAGAAGCATATATTTGACATCGATACATAATACATGTTTGATGCAAGTCAAAATTTGGCTTTTCAAAATTATTGATAACGTAAAGAGGCAAACAAAGCCTACTATAAAATTAAAAGATCTTAAACTTAGCAAGTAAAATAGTACACAACATTAAAAACATTAAAATATAAAAAATACAAATCATAAACAGATACAAACACACACTACATCAAATTAAATAAGCGGTGGCGCCTCCATATAATCATCAACCGAATAAAAACAATTGTGAAGCAAATACATCTTTATTTTACACTTAAAAGCAGACTGTGACATCGACCTGACATTGTTGCCGAGTTTATTATATATTTTTAAGTCCAATGAATTTCGAGATGAAATTGTAAGGCGATGTCTATTTAATAGCAGTGTTTCCTGATCGGGTATTGTAGGTATGATTATGCGAAAGCGTAGGGATATTGCTGGAAGTGCGATGAATTTCAAGTAGTACTTGATGTAAATGCATGGTAGTGGCATGATACGATGTTTCGTAAAAAGAGGTTTACAAGATACTTTTTTGAACTCTAAATGCTTTAATAGCTTGTGATGATCCACCCCATATAACTGCACCATAACTTAGTATAGAATGGAAGTTAGATAAATAAATAATAAGTACAATTCTTGCAGGAAAAGTTTTTTTAATTGTCTTATGAGAAAAATTTGTTTACTTAACCGATTACATAGATTATCGATATGGCATTTCCACTTTAGTCCCTTGTCAATGGTAACCCCAACAATTTCACACACTCTCTCTCACCTTGTGTATTAGCAAAAGAGACATTAATTAACTGGGTCTTATCACAGTTCAACTTTAGTGAATTTGAGGTGAACCATTTTTCAGCTATTGCCAAGGCTTGATCAGTATTCTGGACAAGCTGACAATCAGTTTTTGCCGAGATTAATTAAGTAGAATCATCTGCGTACAATACACTTCGATTGTGCAACATATTAATACTAAAGTCATTCATATAAATAATAAAAACAAGCGGTCCCAGTATTGAGCCCTGGGGTACCCCGCTAGGGATGATCCTTTCGGAAGATCGTTTACCGTTTACATAAACAATTTGTTTCCTGTTCTTCAGGTAAGATTTGATAAGAAAAAGTGGTGGGCCATTTATACCTAGATACTCCATCTTGTCCAATAGGATACAATGAGAGACGCAATCGAACGCCCTGCTGAGGTCACACAGCACTGCTGTTCGCAGCTCTCCACAATCAAGCCCCTCGAACATGAATCTCACAACCTCCAAAATAGCCTGAGCAGTGGATCGCTGCGAAACCGAACTGACTATCCACCAAGATCTGGAATTTCATTAAATAAGACATAAGCCTGTCCTTTAAAACCGCTTCAATAACCTTACCAAACAAGGGGATAATGGAAATAGGTCTGAAATTATCCATTTTCTCTCGATCGCCTTTTTTGAAAATTGGCAACACCTTACTTATTTTAAATGAGTCAGGGAATTCGCCTTCTGGAAAACATTTGTTTATTAGTATTGCCAATAGTGGAGCTATGATATGCGCCGAATTTTTAAGCATTTTTGTACTTATCTCGTAGATATCGCAGCAACTGGAATTCTTTAAACCATTTATAGCATTATAGATATGGATCTACGATACAGGCAACAGAAAAAAGGAGAATAAAGGTAGAGGCATTTTGTTTAAAAAAACGTAGTGATCTTTCTCAGCTGTTGTGAGTGAGCCCAATATTGTACTAGAAACAGTACAAAAATAGTTGTTAAGAGTTTCCGAATCTAGCTTACACACACTTTGATTTTTAATTTTATTGCACTCATCTCTAATAAGGCCCCAAGAAACTTTTGATTTATTACTAGAGTTTGCTATGTAATCATTAAAGGCGGATGCTTTCGCAGCATCTATTGAGTGCCGATAGAAATATTTATAGTTTTTGTAAGCTGTAAAATCCGAAGGAGATTTGGTTGAATCAGCTGCCATTTTTAGTTTCGATAGATTATCTCTCTGACTACGTAAGTTGTCATTAATCCAGTTTACATGCATACGCTTTATTTTAGAGCCCGCTATATGACCATGATTTTAGTTGAATACAACAAACAAACATAACAAATTTATTATTTGAAAATAAACAAAATTTGGTAATTATGCGCAATGATTTTAATATTGCTACGGGATGCGTTTGTATTTGTTTAAAAGCCGTTTGAGTGGCATAACGAAGGTCTTTAACTGTGTTGTGTCGAGTTCTATAACTATTAATTAAATCTGTAAATAGCCTAAAAAGAAAGAAGTCTTTAACACAGACAGATCAGGAGACCTAGGAGGCCATCTTACAGGTCCCTGTTTGCGAATCCAACGTTTGACAAAATGTTCTTCCAAATAATGGCTAATATATTGGGGATTGTGTGCTGGAGCACCATCTTGTTGAAATAATATGTGTGGACGATTCGCTAAAGGAGCATCTTCTAATAGTTCTGAAAAAGTAATTTCTAATATCTGAGGATATAGCTGTGCAGTGGACCATCATCAAACATGTGATATTTGAATTTTGCTCCTAATATAAAACACGCGACACTAAACCCAAATCTTCCCTGTAACTCGCGTGAAAATATAAGATGTTGATTTTCACGTGATGAGCACCTAGCATTTTGTCGGTGGAATATCCCTTCGCTTCGTATATAACATTTGTCTGATCAAAATAACAGTCATTGCAAAGTTTAAATCCTGATTTATCTCCCTTAAATACCACTGACAAAAATTCATACGTTTTCAGCATATACAAAATGTAAATGTTGAACAAATCTTGATTTATAACACATATTTTATTTTATTTTTTATATTATTTGAACGTCTCAATTGTGCTACAAGATGTTGCAGGCTTTATAGTTACAAGCCCTTAGTTTCATCCGTATCGCGATTCTCTTTATTGTAATTTTTTTATCTCCGCTTTATAAAGGAACCATCATTAATTAAATTTGATTTAAGTTTTTAAAACATCATTTTATTTGGCTGCCGTCTATCGTCCCTAGAATGAAGTGATCAAAGTAGATTCTAGTTAATACTGTAGGTTAAATTTAAACAAAATATTTTTATTTTAATTTTTTTTATTTTATTTATTTACGGACAGGCCATTTTACAATATTAATTACAATAAGTTATCTAAATACATAACAATAAACTTAATAACAGGAACACATTTATCACCTAAATTATTTCATAATGAGTTAATCAAAACCTAACTGATTTTTAATATGGTTCCTAAAACAATTAAGTGAAGATCCAAATATATTAATTTCACCTTTAGAAAGAACCCCATTTGCAGATCTTGAAATTCGGGTTATTGGAGAGTTCATGTCAAAATTTGTTGATTATTTCGATTATTATTGAATGGAACTCTCAATTTAAAGTAAGCCAAAAGTTCAGGGCAGTCTATTGCCGAGTTAACAACTCTATGTAGAAATCACAAGTCAAGGAGTTTACGCCTAGATTCCAGGCTCATTAAGTTTAATTCTTGCCTTAATTCCACATATTCATAGTCTTCCCTCTGATAGCCACACCTAAATGCCAATACTCTAAGGAATTTGTTTTGGACCCCCTCTACTTGTTTTATATTACAGTTATAAGAGGGAGACCATATAATGGACCCATATTCAAGAATTGGTCTTACCAAACTAACAAATAGCATCTTAAATGTGTCTATGGAAAAGTCAACTGTTGATCTTTGCACAAAACCCAACATCCTCATTGCCCTCGAAGTAATCATATTTATACGGCTGGAAAAGGATAATTTACTATCCAGATAAATTCCTAGATCCCTTATTTCATCTTTGGAGCTAATTTTGATGTTATTAATTTTATAATCATGAATTATTGGATTCTTAGTTTTAGAAAAAGTTACCGTATAACATTTAATTACATTAAGTTCCATCTTATTTGTACTACACCAGTTGCAAAAGACATTGATATAATCTTGGAAAAGATCAGTCTCCTCAACTGAACAAAGAGGGAAAAAGAATTTTATATCATCTGCAAACTCAAGCAAATTGCATGATGCTAGATCAAAAACCAAGTCCATCAGAAATATACAAAAAAGTATAGGTCCACAGTGCGATCCCTGAGGAACACCTGACGGGACATGAAACTCCTCAGAAATCACACCACTGACCCTAACTGCCTGAAATCTCCCCACCAACATTGACCGAACAAAAGCCAAAAAAGGATTCTGAAAGCCCAGTAACATTAACTTATGAATCAGTAAACCGTGGTTGACCCGGTCAAATGCCTTAGAAAAATCTGTATAGACCGAGTCAACCTGCAGTCCCTTCTCCAATTTCTCAGTAATAAACTGAACATAAAGAGCAAGATTTACATCAGTCGACCTCCCTTTCACAAACCCAAACTGTTCTGGATTTATTATGTTCTTGAATATGGAGGAGAGTTTTTGACCAATAAGGCAGTCCAGCAACTTGGGAATCTCGGACTGAGTGCAAATTGCACGATAATTTGATATATCCTCTCTCATGCCAGATTTGAAAATGGGTTTTAAAAAAGATCCCTTCCAAAAATCAGGAAATTTTCCTTCATTCAGTGAAGTATTAAATAGATTTAGGATAGAAAATGTTAATGAATAAACACACTTTTTGAGAAAAAACAGAGGTATGCCATCTGGGCCTGTCCCAATCTTGGTAGGGCACTTAATAATCAACTAAAAGACATCAGATAGTGTGAACTGCATGCCAACAATATCAACCCTTCTCGGATCAATGTGTGGTAAATCACCAACTAAATCAGAGGAATAGACACTAGAAAAATAATCAGCAAAAAGATTTGCTATATTGGTGTTATCTTCACATTCAACTCCATTGTAATGCATTCTTGATGGTAAACTATAGAAATTTTGTTTCCTACTATTTATGTAACCCCAAAAATGTTTTGGGTTTTCACAAAGATTATTCTCAATTTTGTTCATGTAATTCTTATAACAAATGTTATGCAGCACCTCACATCTATCTCTTAAGCTGGAAAAAATATTATAATTTTCAACAATAGGGTTTTCTTTATAATTCTTATGTGCAATCTTTTTTTGAACAACTAACTGCCTCAACTCTGCACTGAACCATTTAGGAAAGTTTGATGATTTGTATCTTTTGAGAGGAACAAACAAATGAATTGCTTCATATACAATGCTATAGAAATAATGTACCATTTCATCAGTACTTTCAAGCTGCAACTGTGTCCTCCAATCAGCACCAGCCAAAAAATCATTGATGGCAGTATAGTTTCCATTTTTAAAATCCAAAAAACACTCTTCATTCTTAGCAAAATGCACATCATTACTTCTAGATACTAATTGAAAGGAAATTGCAGAATGATTTTCACCATGTTCAAAAATTCTGTCAATTGCCTCAAGAACACAAAGGTCATGTATATTTGTAAATACCAAATCTAATATTTTTTACTGGATTCCTTTGAATGAAATTAAAAAAGCTAACATAATTTGCTATTAGACCCGCTGAACTCTCCAATGGACAGTGAACAGTTAAGCCCGTCTCCTCATCATTATACCAGATGACATTTGGTAAATTATAATCTCCAACGAGAATTACTGAAGAACCAGGATACATATTATACACAATTTCTACCGATTCACAATGTGCCAGGTAACATTGATGTGGAGACGGACTTGGAATGTAGATACAACCTAATGCAATTTTATCTTTATTTAATGTAAAGCTTATAAATATTTCATAAATATCACAGTCAACGTGCCTTAAGACCACTTTTTGTGACTTGAGTGACTTTTTTGCCACAATTAGGACTCCGCCACCTCGAGTCTTGCAGGTGTTGACTCCAGTTATTCTGTCACATCGATAAATATCATACAGGTCAGAGCACACCTCTGAATCCGAATAATCTTGATTCAACTAGGTCTCTCCAATCATAACAATGTCATACGAACAACAAGCGACAGCACTCCTAAATTGTTCTATTTTTGTCCTCAACCCTCCAGTGTTAATATAGTAAACACTTATATTAGGGCCAGCTACCGATTGCTTGATAAAAAATTCGAAATGCCATCTTGTTTCCTTGAAGACTGAATTGGATCTACGACGGTTAGAAGCATGCCAAAATTTTCTTATAATCACTCCCCTAGGCCAAACTTCAGGAGTATTTAACTTCTCTTTAAATTCAATTGGGAAAGTTACCTTAAATGACAAGTTGTCCCCTTTAACAGGCAGTGGAGTGACTTTAACACTTTGTATTCCTTCATACTGTTTTTTCACATACACTTCAATGGTTTCTGGATTTACACCAGCTCTGACCCTGCTTAAATAAAGGGATTCTTTTTGTTCCCCACTGGTAAAGTTATCAATGCCTTCTGTTGCATTCCCCACAATGATGCTTTGTTTATTTTTTCTATTAAGGTTATATTTTTTTTACGGCTTAAAATTTCCTGAAAAGGGGGTCTTCAGGATCATTTTTGTGGAAGTCGCGAAATTTTGAGTGTTAAGTCCGCGATTATTTTAGTTTTTAAAATACACGGTATCTGAATATCAGGATTATTGTAAATATAGTATATTATGATATAAGTGTATAAGACGGCCTTTAAAGCACGCGCGACATTTTTCAAAACACGACGCGCAGCGGAGTGTTTTGTAAGTCGCAAGGGCTTTAAAGGCCTCTTTACACGAATATCATACGCTATTTTTTATTACGAATGCATCATAATCTCAAAAATGTTTTAAATATTAAACTTAAGGAATATATTGTTAATGCGATTTACAATATTCTGTAAATCGTTTAGGTTATTTATATAAATTTTAGTGATTGACTGTGTTTGAATTATTTACTTGTGCATTCGAAGGATGACGTATTTACGTTATTTACGCGATCCGGTTGACATTACTGCTACTAACCTTGTTTACTGTGTTGTACTGCCGCTCCTGGGTTTCTGTTTCCCTAACAGACGGGGCGGGCATGGAGTGCATGTAGGTTTTTCTGATCTCTTGCGTGTAGGGTTGTATCTGAGTTTGTTGTAATCTATATT
Source organism: Pissodes strobi (assembly GCA_016904865.1). Classification (NCBI taxonomy): domain Eukaryota; kingdom Metazoa; phylum Arthropoda; class Insecta; order Coleoptera; family Curculionidae; genus Pissodes; species Pissodes strobi. The sequence goes on from MU182932.1 coordinate 195,402, forward strand.
GAAATACAGGGCATGTCACTATGTTTGAAGTGCACTGTAATATGATGCAGTCCTACGCATTTTGAGAACGCCCAGCTCCTGTTGAAGTAGCTGAGGGCGTACCCATGACCCTGGTAGCGCTTACACACGCATAATTGTTTTGGTGGCTCTCCTGCTTTCCCATGACACACGAATGTTGGATATCAATTTGCACTCTTGGTTTAGCATTCGGAGGGTAACTGAGGCTTCTAGCACTACTAAATAAAGCGGCACCCTGGTCCTTTTTATATGGTATACCTCCTTAACGTTTATGCCCTACCCATCAGAAATTAAGTGTATCACCTCTTCAGGATCTATTTCCCCATCGAGGCCTCGCAGTACAAAAGCATGTGTTTTCTGCGATGCCTCGGTATAATAGTGTTTCAAGATTGACCAATCTTTGTTGTGCGAACAGTAAATAATTACCGAGTTGCGGGTATATTTCAGACTACTCGTTTTCATGGGCCTGTTGTACTGATCTCCTAATCTCTTTGTGGTCTTTTGCTTCCCCCTTTTATAACTAGTGTGAGGGGGTAGTGCGGGTTTTTATTTTAGGGAAGTTTTAGGTTTTGGTTTTACCCGGGTTTTTAGTGATGAGCGAGACTGGTCTTGGTCTTGCGGTCTTGGTCTTGGTCTTGCAGAAAAAGCAAGACCAAGGCCAGCTCCAAGTCTGCAAGACCAAGACCGAGCAGTGCAAGACCAAGACCTAGTATTGCAAGACTTACGCAAGACCAATACCTAGCATGCAAGACTCATGCGGTCTTGCGTTTTTTTCGCAATTTTTGTTTGTTGACATATTGCCCTTAATTCTGGGATCGAAATATGGAGATAAAACTTTCTATAAACGTTTGTCAAAAATCATTTTGTTTGTGAGATACATGCAGGGAAAGTTAGACAGTATTCACTATTTGCTACGCCGTATTGTATATAAATGAATATCAATGTATTCATTTAAAAAGGACAGTCAATTTTTAAAGAAAATTATACTCATAATTACATAAATCTAATTTGGATTTTAGTAAGCAAATTACACAAATGTCAATACATTTCCCCAAGCGTTCTTGCATATAGACCGGGAGATAGTGACCAATTTTTGGATGTGATTTTGGCCAATAAGCCCTTTGGAGGCTATAATAATATGCATATTCTAATGTTATGTGATAAATTGAAGCATCATTCTAGGTTCTTCACATACAGTGTGTCAGAAAAGGATATGAATGTATTTGGGATCTTGAAAACTATAAGAGATAAAAAATTGATTAAATGGAAAACGTAAGATATTTAATTGCTAGTTCAATTCTGCTATGATATTGAATTAATCTTAATGAATTTATAATTCATAATAATGAATTTTATTTATCTTTTTTCATTTTCGATATATTAAAAAAAAACGTTTTTTTTTAACTGCTTATTTTAAATTTTTGTTTGTACCTACTATATTTTTTTCAACAAAATATAGTACAGAGTCGTTCTTATATTACGCTGTGAAATTTGTTTGTTATTTTTTAATTGTTCTTTGTAAAGTTCATTGTAATCCGCAATATTATCTATTTTAATCCTGTTATAAGATGTGACTGTTAAGTATACGTTCCATGAATTTATGTTTTTCTTTTAACATACTTTATCATTAGAAACCCTTTCTGTTATTTCATTTTGTTAACCCGTTTTTTTTGTGTGTTGTTTTTTATTTATTTATTTATTTGTATTTTATTAAACAAAGGTAGTACTTAACAAAGGTTTTGTTTTTTTATCAAATTGTAAAAATGAACTAAATATTCTAAAAGTAGCTTTCTCCTCTTAACAGAGCCCCGATGATGGGTTAATATAATTCGAAACGTTAGCAAGAAATAATAATTTGTTTTCATGATACCTAATAATCCTACTAACACCACTTAAATTATACATTTTGGTCATCATCTTTACTAATTTTTTATTGAAAATATATCGACAACGAAAAAAGATGGAATCATTATTAAAGCAGCATTGAACTAGAAATTAAATAGCATACAACTTTTCCATTAAACCTATTTTCTAGCAGTTATAGTTTTAAAGTTCCCAATCCTATAATGAGTGAAAAAAGTACACTTTACCGCACCGGAGTAAAGAAAATTGTTAACGAATTTGGCATTTGCTGAGAAATGTATAAAACCAATAACACCTCTAAAACTGATGTGCAGTTTTTCATTGAGCAATAATAATTTTGGTTTATTTCAAGGCCAGCTAACGGGCCTGCTAAGAATCGATTTTTATAGAAGGACGTAAAATCCAGTGACATATATATAGTTCTTCAAACTTATGAAATTTTATTATAGGGAAATATTCTAAAAAAAAATTATCAGAATAACTGCATCAGATTATAAAGAGAGATAAAATATTTACATTTCAACTCAATTATGGGGAACCATGTATTAAAAAATGAAATGCGCATTTAAATAAAATAGTTCTTGTGTTAACACCGTAATTTATAACTGTAAATACACAGGATGTTTCAATATTACACGGCAAACTTAAACAAGTGATTCGTTAACTCAAAATGTTTTTTGTGATTATTTTCACTTAAATAAATTACCTGATTTACTAGCTAAAATTTGAGGCCGTGGTACTTAATATTGAAAAACCAAAATTTTCATACTGACAAATACTGTCCCTTTCTTTAAACCTTTATTTACTTTAAAGAACTTTAAAAACATTGTTTTTAATTTTCTTCTTAAAAATTGCCTCCAGCGCAAGTGCAAGACTTGCAAGAGTCTTGCAGCAAGACCAAGACCAAGACTGGACCCTGCAAGACCAAGACCACTTATTAGACTGCAAGACCAAGACTACATATGCAAGACCAAGACTAACCCGGTCTTGGTCTTGGGCTTGCATTTGCTCATCACTACGGGTTTTAGCTCTTGTCCTTTTTGAGGGGTCTTGTGAGGAGTCAATGCTACTGGCTTCTCATTTTCGGCTTCCGTATCCGAGAGCGCTTGAAAACGATGCTCACGGGCACGGGTGTTGGGGCTGGTTGAGATTAGGGTTGCGGTTGCACACCCGATACGTCCAAGTACTACACTTTCCTAATCTTCCTTTTAAAAGAAAAGGGTGCTTTAAAGGCTCCTTCATCCTTATTAATCAGCGCATTTGTTGTATGCAACGGCTACGGCGAACCTAGCGCATTGTCTGTTTCTTGCTCTTTTTGTGCTGCTATCGTTTTTGTCTCCTGTTTATCTGGCTTGCTACATTCCGCGTTCGCCAAGTTTTGCCTTTTCGTGTATGTGGGTGAGGTATCTATGTTTCCCACGGCCTTAACAGTTTCAGGTATTTTTTTTTCGGGTGCCACAATCGATTCTCGATTGGGCTGGTCTTTTAAACGTCCTTGTGCTCATATGTGAGCTTTTTCACAGTATCATCAAAGGCTATTTGGGCATCGCCTTCCGCACTTCTCACTAATTTCATTGAGTGTACACATTGAGGGCATCTGAGGTGCTCTAATAGCTTAGCTAGGTAGTACCTGATTCAATTACCCGGTCTCGCGCGACCGGAATCAGAGTCAAGTTATATCTTTTCGGAGCTTATTCGGGGTGCTAGAAGAGAATGCAATAAATACTTTAGTTTGTACATATCTGACGGTACTGCCAGAATTGCAAACTATTATGAACACACCGAAAATACCCGGATTTTGGGAAGTTAGAAGATACCGCAGCGCCCTTTTGGTGCCTGAGAACGCCAAATCAGGTCCTATGCAAATAGCTATTCACCTTATATAGGAGTCCGCAAAATATCTAATCTATCTGATCAACCGCTCTTCAAGCGAACGCTAACGTAGGTTTACCGAACGTTCGCTTTGAAGTTCTTTCTCGGTATTCATGCGAATTCGCCTTCATGTTTGTTCGTCATTCGATGCTCGTTCGCTAAATACTTTAAGCGTTCAAAATTAGATTAACTTCCAACCCTGAAAGATACGTCTTGGTGAATCACATCTTGCAATGTCAGTGGCGTTGACATTGCAAGATAAATTATGTAAAGAAGTATTTTTCTGCGCTGGCTGAATTCATTTCTTTTATCGGATGTTGGTAGGTAGGAAATAAAAGGGTAGTTTTAAACATCTGTTAATAATATGTAAATCGGTTCCTAAACCTAAAAATGTCGTTGGTAAATTGGTTCCCAAGTAAATTTGTGGCAGGTATCTAATAAATTAGAAATATATTGGGGATGTGAAGGTCTTGAAATTTTAGTTTGCATTTTTGCTCTATGGCTATAACTTACTTGTGTATACTTTGGGTTAGTTTCTTTTCTCTGTGCTGGTACCTATTAAAGATTGAAATTATAAATGTTATTATTTCGTATTATATTACTTGGTATTTTTAATGTAAAACACTATGTTATACTTTGTAAAATAAACAGATTTATAAAAACGCGGGAACCAATTTACAGCTAAAGATCAGGTAAACTAAAAATGTTGGGAACCAATTTACATACTTCTTTTGACCCCTTCTTAATTTGGGAACCAATTTACGCGTAACCCTTTTATCATACCGCCTTTACTTTTATTTTTTCTGGCCGGCAGCCTTATTCTCGGCGTAGTGGCAGGTTGGGGGTTCATTTTATATATCTGCATGTGGTTGTAATTTTCCTTCTAGTATAAGTAACGAGTTTAGTTACACCTTTATTTAAAAATAGGTTAGTATTTTTTTACGAGATCTTTGTTCATGAGGACTGTTCTTGATTATATGCTAATGTTTCTATTTTTGTAGAAGAGAACTATAATGCTTGTTAAAATTTTGTTTGATACAAAATACACTTGAATTTTGGGCACCTTGAATAGTTTTTTTTTCCTTTCAGGGCTGAATGTTGTTGCTCAACAAATTTCGAAGATTTGAAGCGCGGCTGGGAGGGCTCAGCCATCCTGAATCATGGTTCCTTATTAAAGTTTGGTTGCATAAGCTTCGTGTTTTCCATTGTGGAAAACTCTTTGTAAGAAATATTTTTGTCAAGTATACAGGCATACTTGTCAAAAAAGTGATACATATTGACTCATTTAAATTTACATAAAATTAGTTACTCGCCATTAAGTGTTTTTTGTTTTGGTTGTTTCGTCACAAATAACTTATTTTTTAGCAGACATTTTATTTTTTTTTTGTAGCATTTTCACGTATGGTTATAGTCAATAGCATTTTATTCAGGACTTCGGAAGTGTGAAATTATACTCTCTCCATTCACTGATGAAACTTCCCGTCATTGATAAGATTGTGTTTTTTGAAAATATTTTATTTTATACATTATTTGTCACATATGTGGTGATATGGCCTACATTTTTTATTGTATAAAAGCTTAATTCATATGAGTTTTGTAATCAAGGTTACGAGCTTATGCATGCTGTAAATATGATTGAAGAACAGATCATTTTACTAATTTTTCAGTAGGTTTCCATTAAAAAATAAAGAATTGTTTCACCTCGCTTTTATAAATAATAAAAATAATTTTATTATTTTCGAAAAACACAATATTGTCGGTGGCGCTACGTACGTCTCAAGTCAGTTTTTGGTCCTAACTTATCCTGATTTAAATTATGTAACTGATTTTCTGTATAAGTTAACAGAGACTAACAAAGTTCATCGAACAGAAAATTATTTGATACATTGCATGCCATTTTTGGTAGGTATCAAAGATTTTAACTTTTAAATAATTATAACCAGCTATTGTAGAAAATGGTACTTTGGTACATACGAAAATTGTGAGATTTGTTGTGATCAGAAATGGCGGCCATATTTTATTTCTTGAATAAGTAATGATGACATGACAAGTAACTTATAGGGACATATAAAACCTTGCATTATCTGTATTATTGTTTCGCATTATTCAAACTGTTTAGTACGAAATGAATTAATATTTAAAGTAGAAAGATTTTCTACTACTAATTTATTAAAATTCGATTGGTGAAATGTAGCGTTTCGAAAATTAAAGTGGTCCATTGTTCTTGTGGTTTTTGTGCGTTTTCAAGAGGCTACAATTGATTCTTTTATAGCAAAATCAATACATATTAGTAAAGCCAAAGAATAAATACTTTTATGGCTAACCTAAATTATTAATTACTCTAACCAATTTTTATGAGGTTCTTCGTTTCTTGAGTACCACCCATTAGCCAACGGTTAAATAATATTCGATTATTACTATCACCTGTTTTGCATTCTTAATCTTACACTGGTGTCTTAAGAAATACAAGAAGATACAATACAATACAAGAAAGAAATACAATTTTTCAACACTAACTAAAAATATGTCAGGATATCTTAGTGTCTGCGATTACGAAGTGATTGATTTCGATAGAACTACTAATGCATCGTATTAATAGCCTACATCGTTGGCATTAGATAACTATGAGCTTGGAGTATAATTTTTGATATATAATTTATTTTGGCAGCTATCTTATCATTATCAAAACTTGACTACAGTAAGTAGGCTATAGAATAAACATATAAACTAGAATATTGCCGAATTTTGTTAAATATTGCGCTGTGTTATGTTAACTGGGAACGGTGGTCCTCTCTCGCTTCAAAGCATTTTGTTTCTTAATTAACCGTTGCAACTTCTTAAGCTTTCATTTACGCTGTTAAACCTCTCTACTCTTCTTCAATGGCTCTATTTGTGGCCATTAACTTGGTATACTAAAATTTTATTTAATTTTTCCGAAAACTGTCGTTTTTCTTAAGAGAATCCATTATGAAATTTTGATTAGGACTTAAATTTTCTTATTCAATGGTTCCTTTAGATAAACGCGGATTTACACGATTTATTTTGGTTGAGCAATACGGTTGTACAATTAGGTTGAATCATCCAAATTGAGACGTCTAAACAGGCATATTAAACATTGAAAGGTTTTATTCATTTGCGTCGATCGTAAATGAATAGTGTTCATTATAAAAGTGCATAGTGAAAGATTCAAATTCAGAGTGGATTTGCAAATGAACTGATTCTTATTAAAAACTGACGGCCTAGGGCAACAACGGCGGCATTCTCTATAGTTTCATTCTTTAGTCTAATTTTAATTTCTTCACATCACCATTAAATTCTCGGGAAATCACTTCGATGCCAAGTCGACAACATTTTTAAGTTTAAATTTTGAACATTTTAAGTGAAATGTGTAATCCATTCGTCATTGATGCAACAGCATTGTTCAATGAAGTTCAACCGTGTAAATTTGTTTTTATATACTCATTGTCAGATCACGTTAGGTCCTTCTCTTAACTTGCTATTTTTCCTCATCGGCAGTTTCATTTTTTAAACTTAATTCAGAGGTCCGTGAAGTTAGCCCCCAAAGTATGTTTTGTCCTTGAAAATTTCAGGATGATTAGTGCTTCGTTAGTGTTTTTTAGTGCTTCAAAAAGTTTCGTTAGTGCTTCTTTTGTTTTCGAGATATTCAATTTTATTTTATTTCAAGGTCAGCCCCCAAAGTGTTTAGGATAGGGTCAAATTTGGCGTCATTCTTTAGTGCTTCAAGAAGTTTCGTTAGTGCTTTTTTGGTTTACAAGATATTCAAGATTTTGGTCAGCCCCCAAAGTGTTAAGAATCGGGTCAAATTTAGTGTCATTCTTTAGTGCTTTAAAAAGTTTCGTTATTGCTTTTATAGTTTACGAGATATTCAAGATTTTATATTCAAGGTCAGTCCCCAAAGTGCTTAGGATCGGGTCAAATTTAGTGTCATTCTTTAGTGCTTCGAAGAGTTTCGTTAGTGCTTCCTTTGTTTTCGAGATATTCAATTTTATTTCATTTCAAGGTCAGCCCCCAGAGTGTTTAGGATTGGGTCAAATTTTGCGTCATTCTTTAGTGCTTCGTTAGTGCTTTTTAGTGTTTCGAGAAGTTTCGCTAGTGCTTTTTTGGTTTACGAGGTATTCAAGATTTGAAATTCAAGGTCAGCTTCTAAAGTGTTAAGGATCGGGTCATATATAAAGTCATTATTTTGTGCCTCGTTAGTGCCTTTTAGTGCTTCAAAAAGTTTCGTTAGTGCTATTATAGTTTACGAGATATTCAAGGACAGCCCTCAAAGTGTTTAGGATCGGGTCAAATTTAGTGTTTCGTTAGTGCTTTTTAGTGCTTCAAAGAATTTCGTTAGTGCTCCTTTTGTTTTCGAGATATTCAATTTTATTTTATTTCAAGGTCAGCCCCCAAAGTGTTTAGGATAGGGTCAAATTTGGCGTCATTCTTTAGTGCTTTTTAGTGCTTCAAGAAGTTTCGTTAGTGCTTTTTTGTTTTACGAGATTCAAGATTAATACACATTAAATATTTGCATGTAGAACCTGCACCAATAATGGGTAGTCGTCATTGTGCAGGAATTTAAAATCTCGAATATCTCGTAAACTATAAAAGCACTAACGAAACTCTTTGAAGCATTAACGAGGCACTAAAGAATGACACTAAATTTGACCCGATCCTAAACACTTTGGGGGCTGACCTTGAATATAAAATCTTGAATATCGTAAACTATAAAAGCACTGACGAAACTTTTTGAAGCACTAAAGAATGACACTAAATTTGACCCAATCCTAAACACTTTGGGAACTGACCTTGAATGTCTCGTAAACTATAAAAGCACTAAAAAGCACTAAAGAATGACTCTAAATTTGACCCAATCCTAAACACTTTGGGAGCTGACCTTGAATATAAAATCTTGAATATCTCATAAACTATAAAACCACTAACAAAGTTTTTCGAAGCACTAAAGAATGACACTAAAATTAACCCGATCCTTAACACTTTGGGAGACGACCTTGAATTTAAAATCTTGAATATCTCGTAAATCAAAAAAGC
>MU182932.1:204216-251575 GCA_016904865.1 Pissodes strobi
TGGAAAATAGCTTTGTCTAATTTGTTACCATTTTTATATGTATGATCTGGTTCTCGACGACATGACTAAAAGCTAGAATATTTGAAGTATCACTTTCACATGATTCTAATATTTTCGACAATATTGTATATTGATTAAGAGAAAGAGAGGAACATCGTAATAAAATTAAAAATAACGAAAGCAAATTTGATCAAATTTATTTCATATCTTAAACAGAAAATAGATTTATTTTATTATTTAAAAAAAAATTTTTTTGGCTAAATAATAACAACTTAGTGTTTACCCTTTAAAAAAGGTACAATCTTTTACTGAAGAAGGGACTAAAAATATAAAAATTACATAAAGAAATTAGAGCTCGTCAAGGAGACGTAGGAAAGAAAACCTGCTTCCGATTGATAGGATGTTTTATCGACTATTTGATCGTGATTAAATAAAATTATCGAAATGTCCAAATACAAATATCTAATATTATTTTACTTCTTTTTAAACGTCTTAGTTTTTTAACGGTAACTTTTTATTTTTCATTATCTCACTAGAATTTATCATATTGCAAAATTAGCCAAATCTAGCCCTTTATTAGGGAATTACAATAAATTGGACATGTTTGCCGTTTCGATATTTTCAATGATTAGCCATGTTATTAGGATATTACTTTACACCTAAAATACCAAACATCCTATATGTAATTTAGAGGTAAATCTTCCTAAAGGCAGACTTTTGCAATATCACTTACCTCTGTCGTAAACGATAATTATGGTAATAATAAATATATCCCTAAAACAGAGCGAAACCATCTTATTTTTACGATTAATAATATAATAATTTTAGGTGTACCTCCAAAAACTAATTATTGAATCTAGTTCTATTTACGCGAACAAGACCGCCGAGAAACTACAGTATCTAACTTTTAGAAAAATAAATGAAAATCATTTGCCATAAGATTTGGTAGTGCTCTTTCTCACTATGCCTTCGTATTTTACTTACATACTTTAATATTCTTTCTAAGCATTGTTTTTACTTTCGGATATTACTTTGGTAAGTTTTTTGATGCAACACATGCTGCAATATAAAGCGAGTCGGTTGGATTTGTAAACCGATATATTAGATCATTCAGATAATCTCAGGTACTAAAGGGAGAATAAAACCATTGTCTTTTATCGATCAGTATTTACATGGTTAAAAATTAGTTTTGTGATAATTTTATCGAACTATTTCATTTAATTTCTTTAAATTTTTGGGGCTCGTGTTAAAATGGATATAATATAAATGCCTGTTATGTTTATGATTTGGTTTTATCGCTAATGTGACATGATGCGATTAAGAATATCTAGACTTGTAGTCGGTCAACTTTGATTAATAAGACGTTCATAAAACACTAAATTTAGTAATTTTGAACCCTGCAAAAACTACAGTAACATTTTCATGAAATCAGGATATATTTAAAACGTTTCTTGTGTCATTGTCCAATATTAATTTGACCATAGATTTATTACCAGACTTGGGTATTTCAAAACATATTTTTAGACGTATTTAATAGCCTGTCATGTTTGTATATGACTATTGTTTAATGTCAAAACTAATTTTTGAATGCAAGGTTATAATCAATTCTAAGTTTGTATTATAGTGCATTATTTATACATATTAGATAATTGTTTAGTGTTAAGTAAATTATTGAAGGACCCTTTTTGTATATTTTTGTGTATCTGAAACGGTCTCAAAGAGATTGATTTTTTCCTTATGAAAGATTTTTATTGGAATCTGTTGAAATACAAATATTTTTTATTTAAACTTTTGTTTTATTTCTTTATTTATTTCTTACCCTTGCAGCAAGTTCTCCGTTGGTCGCAACCTTGCAATTTGATTTTACATGTGGCAATGCTCTTTCAATTGCTAGTTGCTGTCAACATTTCAAATGAAATCCAACATAACCAAACTTTTAACCTTACATCTTCGTTATTACTTATTTTTTTCTTTCTTATATTTATGCCGAGGTGTATGCATTGTAACGTAATATATGCTTAATTCCGCTCCACTAATACTTCAGTTTATTTGCAAATGATTCTCGGTATTCGATATTTGAGTCGCCAGTGACATCTATTCACGAATGGATTTATTTCGTGCAAGTACCGATTTTAGAAGCACTAGTACGCTATTTTGTATCTACCGTTTTTGAATTTATATCACTATAGATTACTATAGTTAATATTTAAGTTGCCAGTGACATCTATTCACGAATGGGTTTGTTTCGTGTAGTTATCAAATTTTGGGAGCGCAGTACGCTATTCTATATCTACAATACATGAGTTTAATTTACTATAGATTACTATATTTGATATTGGGTATTTATATGGCTCGACGCTGCGTGATTTATAGTGGTAATCACATGATATAAATTAGCCAATAGTACAGCGGCAAGCATAATTTGTCGAACATCTTAAATTTTGAAAGCGAGGTCGTTTATCTTGTGTCGAGACGTTTGACGGGTAAGTGCTAATTTTTTATCTTTGATTTGGTTCATCTTGCAATATATTTAGCTAATTCTTTCATTTTTAAATACATAATTAATAATTGTTTCTGATTCGCTTAATCGTATTTGACTGGAGCAAGAATTTAGCATTCTTATACTACACTTTCAACTAACATCTTCAATAATTTTTAATTATTGTCGTGACTTCTTGGGTCAGAATACCGATTTATTGGTGAATATTTGCGTCTCTCATTAATCAAATTCATGTAATTTGAAAGAGGCTTAGTACAAATTTACGGAGAACGTAATTATTTCATTGTCTAGTGGTCACGCACATTATTTTACGTATTTCCATTCAAATTGAACCGTATTATTTGGGTGAATTCTCTGAGTAAATTCTATATATTCCTGCAAAGGTAGTAAATTGAATTTTCAGTAGAATTTCTCCGAATTTTCCCTCATAGTACTGCTGGTTTTAATATTTTTTTCTTTTCAGGCTTATTTAATTAAATTTTCAGTTTATTTGATACATCAAGTATATAACTATTAGCACTCGCTCTGTCTCGTCTCAACACTGATGTACCGACATTACTTTGCATTTATGAGAGGTTAATCTCACATATGTAAAATTCTCTTGTTTTTTATCTTTTATCTAAATTTCTATCTTGATGCGAGATAGTGATTATCTTATCTTTATCTAATTAAATTGAGGCGTAATTACGCTCAATTATCGTTTATGCCCCAAGGGCCGAAATAAAGTAATAGCAATTACTTATTTTGAGATATAAGACTCGTTATTAGAGGTTGTACAGGGTGATCCCCTATAATGTCGCCCCCTTTAGATAGATAGATAGATAGATAGAAACGTCTTTATTTTAAACTCGGCGAAGGTCAGCAGGGCTGTTTGCTTAACCGAGCATACATTATAAATTTACAAAAGTTTTACAAATTTAGAAAAGTAACTATAAATAAATGCTTAGAAATAATTTTAGTTACACGTAATATATAGTAATTATAATTCTAGAAATATATGTATATAGTGAAAACTGATAGTTGGCAACTAAATTCTAGCATGTATATAATCATAGAACACTATATTAACTTATATATTTGTATGTATCTATTTATTCATTTATTTATATATATATATTGATGTAGCAAAAAAGATTTATATTTAGATTTAAAAGAAAGTAAACTTAGATTATCAAGCTTGTTGAATATGTCAGTATTGTATATTTTAGGAGCGAGATAAGAAAAGCTACGTTGAAACAGGGCAGTTCGGTGCTTAGGTAAATTTAATAGATTATTAAAACGCGTTATGCGATTATGCTGGCGAAGGTATAGTGGAATTCCACTTCCAAGTAGACGATGCAAAAAACAAGCAAAATGCAATTTTTGTCTATCCATAACTTTAAGCCAATTTAGTTCGGGCAGTTTATAGCTGACATGATCCCTTGCTCGCAGTCCGTAAATGAAACGAATACAGGAGTTCTGAATTCGTTGTAATCTATTCTTGCATTGTAAATCTAGACACGGCCCATATACGAAATTACAATAATTGGCATGAGAAAGAACAAGGGTTTCACATAGCATTTTTTTTAAGTAGGGTCTCAACTTTTGTACAGATTTCTAAGAGAGAGATATGACTTCTGAATGACTTTACTCACCTGAGTTCTGAACCTAAGTTTCGTATCAAATATAACGCCCAGGTTTTTATATTTTTTCACAACAGGTATCACACTTCCATTCATATCCACTTTCATATTCTTAGATGCCCATTCACTATCAGTACCAAAATAAATAATCGCTGATTTATTGGGGTTTAACTTTAAGCCATTGTTCAGAGAATAGTCATAAACTGATTTTAGACATTGGGTCAGTGTACCTTTGGCTTCAATAGCACTGGATTGATTAAAACTTATGCGTAATTGTGTATCGTCAGCATATCTTTGCATATCACAATACTTCACATGTTGGTGCATGTCAATCGTATATAATACAAAAAGTAAGGGTCCCAGAATTGAACCTTGCGGTACACCTCTTCCTACATCCCTAGAACTAGAACACTTGCCTTCCAAGAAGACAAACTGAGACCTATCTGCCAGATATTCTCCAAAGAACTTTATCGAAGACTTGTCGAAGCCGAAGGAGCGAAGCTTAGCACATAAGAGTCCATGATCAAGTGTATCAAATGCTTTGCTATAATCAAGTAATACCAGCGCGGAAGTCTCTCCTCTATCGGCAGACCCAATAAGATCGTCCAAAACCTTCAATAGAACAGTTGCCGTACTATATCCTCTACGAAATCCAGACTGAGATGAGGGAAATAGGTTGTTTGTATTGAAATACTCCGTAATCTGAAGATAAATAATCTTTTCAAACACCTGGGATAAGGTAGACAACAAACTAATAGGCCTCAAGTCGGAGACCTCCTTTGGGTGGACCACCTTAGGTAGTGGTACTACCATAGCAACCTTCCAGCTAGATGGAAACAAGGATTCCGTGATGCAGATATTAAACATGTGAGCCAAAAATGGTACGATCACTGGACAACACAATTTAATCATGTGAAGAGACAGTCCATCAGCTCCCGATGCATTCGATTTTAATTCTGATAAGGCCTTTAAGACTTTTTCATCCGTAACAGATTGTAGTTTGAATGTGCTAGATGACACTGTATTCTGATATTTTTTCACGAACTCGTCATTGACAGGTGGTGCGATACTCTTTACGGATTCGATAAAGTAGTTATTTACATGATCAGGCTTATTTAAATTACTAGGCAAGCTTATATTGTTTTTATTTTTGTTGTAAACATTTAAATTATTTAGAGCGCACCACATGTCTTTTTTATTATTATTTTAAGGATATTTCCTCGAGCTTACCACAGCGGTGTGGTTAGTTAAGTTAATGACGTCATGGTTTACATTGTGGTTTGGGTGGTGACGTAATAGTAACTATTTCAATCCAAGGAAATTCCACAGCTCGCTCTTTTTATTTCTCCCTCTCTTCGTCTCTCACAACACAGGAGTTTCATAGTCTGTTTTTTTTTATATTTTTGTCTTACATTCTCTATGTTAATTATATGCTTTAATATGAGTAAGAGAATTATTTGAATGTGTGGCATTGTACAGAATGAAATAAACACCGATATTAATCAAATATCAAGCGCTAAATTGTCTAGAGTATAGGGTTGTATCGAGGGTTGTTTAATTACATTTCTTGAGACATCCTCAAATTCATTTCTTTGTATATTTAAAAAACCATTTATATCGTGCGGACTTACAGGAGTTCACACTCCTTTTCAAATAGAAGCATTTATATGTTTAATTAAAAATTGATCATAAAAAAAAGTAAAAAGTAATTTCACAAAAAAGAGGTTATATGAATAATAATTACTTGATTTTAACCGCATAATGTCAAGTGGTGCTTTTATTGGGAATTCTTCGTTATTAATTAGCACGGAGTACGTACCTATTACATTTTGCTAATAGTACATTTTGTAAAGAAAATAGTTAATACCTACTATTTTAGCAGTTTCTCCTTTCAAATTCATAATGTCAAACTACTTAACCACTATATATAGATAGTTAATTGGTTTGGTTTAGTTTGACGTCATGGTTTGACAGATGGCTCGAGGAAATATGAGTGGTTAAGTGTGGTATATTGTGGTAATCTCAAGGAAATATCCTTAATGTGCAACGAAGTGACATATGCTTTTTTCTCATTACGAACAGCCTGGGTGAATACATTTCTCATCGCTTTGTACGCCTCCCAGTCTTGGTTCTTTTATACTTAGACATTAAACTGTTACGCTCTTTTTTCATAATTTTTAACACATCGGTAAACCACGGTGCCTTTGGCTTCGTCACACGCACTTTACACAGGGGCGCATGACTATCAAACAATTGTAATATTTTATTAATAAGTAAATCTACCTTTTTGTGCAAGCATTGTATGTCATAAATTTCACCCCAATTAATATTTATTAAATCAGCGTTAAACAGGTCAATGTCAAAGCATTTGAAATTTCTAAATTCTACAATTTTTGGTGACCTGGAAGGCACCTTGCACTTAATTTTGCAATAAGTAAGCTGATGGTCTGTAATGTCATGCATATCAAGCTGCATAACATCTCCATCTAATATATTTTCACTGGATAAGAGAATCAAATCAATCAGGCTACTGTGTGTTCCCGAGAATCGCGTAGGGGTTTTAACCACCTGACATAGTGAATAGGAAGTAAGACAAACGTCGAGCATATTGACTGAACTAGTAGCGCAGAGAAGATTAATATTTAGGTCACCCATAATTACAATTTCATCAGAGAGGGGAATTATGGTGGAAATAGCATTTTCCAACAAATCAAATCCATTTATCAAATTACCTTTAGGTGGGCGGTAGAGAACACCCAATCCAAAGTTTGTGCCACCTACCCTTACTGTTAAAAATAGAGTCAAATATTATTCTAAATAAAAACGGTGTATCTCTTAAACTATTCCTACTGGGTAAAAGTGAACGTATATTAACATGACCGATATTTAAATTATTTGCATTAGCCATTATATTTATACAAAGGAAGCAAAAACGCAAATAAAAGAAAAAAAAACTTATTTGTTAACGTAAATAAATACTTAAGCTAATAGTTCATTCAAAGCGACATCGTTTTTTATATGAACAGCGTTATCGCCATCGTTTTTGCGAATCAACACTTTGCCGTTGCGATGCCAGACATACTTGTAGCGTTGACTGATAATAGGGGAAGACGCGCAAATGCCGTGCCTAGAAACGTGACACCTTCCTTTTCGATACCCTTACGTCTCACCCACTGATTGGTGGTGCGACCTCGCGGCATATGCCTGGAAATGCGAAAGGAATTCATACCATTCTTGATTCATTTATTAGATCCAGTCGCGTGGCGCTTTGAGATACTCGGGCAACGGCCAACGGATGTTCACAAGAAATAGTTTTCGCACGTATGGAGTTTTCGCATTGACCGATAAAATTATGATAAGACCAAGGATTTTAACGATATTTACTTATAAAGATGTTATATTTTACTGAATAGTTTAATAAATTATTATGCCATTAGAATGAACATTCCGTGTAAGTAAACTATATATAATTCTGATAAGATAAATTGGCATGTACTTATATGAATTTGTTTTTATTTAAGTTTTTGCTGGCAGCCGAATTTTTGGTTGAAATTGAGAAGCATGGAGAGATAAAGTTGTGCCAAATAAATAAAACATGATAGCATTGTAAAACAACTTGCATTTTTATTGGAATAAATAAATATTAAGCAGAAGGTTAATACCTAAAATATAAAGTGAAACGTGAGACATCACGTGAAATGTGATAGTGTATATAAAATAATGCAAGAATACAAAACTAAACTAGTAAAATAATATTATGTACGAAGGATTTACCAAATTTTATAAATAAACATAGTCAACTAAGTTGATGATTGATTTACCTAAGCATAGTGTAAGTAACTGAGGGTTTCTTAGCATTATTTGGACTTGGAGGATAACTACTTTATGGTAAAGCATGTTCCAGTTTTGACTTTTTTATCCAGCTAAATCCCTAAAATTTATCAGTGGTCGCCTGGGACGTCTGTGCGATTCGAGAATCGCGTAGAATAGTCTACTCTTTCTGGAGGCCATTCCAAGGTTTCATTGTTTGGCGAATAATCGAGTACCTATAGTGGTTGTCAACGTGTCGGAATTAGTGGTCAAGCGAATACCACAATGAGGACCCATCAAAATTTTATTTTTTTCATACTTCGAAAAATGAGGCAGATACAACACCATGAAATATGCTTATGACGTCACCATGTATATGAATTGTTACGTCGCACCATGCTTAGTATATTATATCGTTGGCTGAGAATCAGTCAACGATTATATCTATATATACAAAACTAAAAACTGGCATAGCTCTCGTAATAATCATCTTTAGTGGAAATTAAAAAATACGTATCGATTTTTTTTCACTGTTCTATAATTTACAGTAAAACAAATAATCAGTTTAATTTTTCAGGAGACTTCTTGATTTTAATAATAGCAAAATTTTAGCGCACACGCTGCTTGCAAATAATAATGAAAATAATTTAGAAAAAATCATTGGTTTGATGAAATTCTAATTTTTCTATGTGGTTTATTTTGAGCATCTTTGGTGTCACGTATATTGCAACTGAATTTTTCAGACACTCCCATTTCATTTGTTTGTAAAGCATTGTTTTTGTTACAATTTTTAATAATTTTTCGATATGTTCTGGACATAAATTAATAATATTTATATTGATTTCGTTTAGCAATAATTTATAAATGGATTTAAAAATATTATTATGTAATGTTGGAAATTATTTTTAGGTTTCCAAAATGACCGTTAGGGGACGTAATAGCCATCTTAAATTTTAAAACAGGTTATACGTCCGTGAAAACCGCATCTCGATATCCCTTACCTAACCGAAATAGTATATTGTGTAACTAGGAGGAAAAGCAAAACATTCCTGGACGACTGTGGTAATTGCTGGACGAGGCGCAGCCGAGGCCAGCAACACAGGAGTCCAGGAATGTGCTTTTCCTACGAGTTGCACATACTATTTTTTATCCGATCGAAATTAATTAGAATACGTACTTATAAAAATAGAGCCAAATATTACTCTAAAATAAAAACGGTGTTTTAAATTTAAACTCAACATAATATCAAGTTTTGAATCGAGCGAGCTTGAAGTTTATTACGTAGCTACGGAAACTACAGCTAAATGTTACTTTTGATAGACGTCAGATCTGACAAACAAGGCGTTTGAATATGACAGAAATGTTACATTCCCGGCCTAGGACGGGAATGTTATATTCCCGGACAGTTATTTTCTATTCTTGTACAGTTATTGCATGTTGCCAAGCAACGAATACAATATACTGGAATCATGACTTTTGCGATGAGAAAATACATCGGAAAGGTGTCGTTTTTCGTCCGATCGGATAAAAACATAAGTAAATAAATCAAAACTAAAAAAAAATTGGATTTTGGGATAGTTTTTCCGTAGATCCGTTGCAATTAAATTGTAATTATCGTTATTTTACCACAATATATATTATTTTACTGCTAAAATACCAACATAATATTTAAAATATCAATAATAATTAAAATTCATTCAATATGAATATTGATTGCCCTTGTGTCCACACATAATTCGAACTATTAAAGAAAGCAAGTACTTATGCTTTAGAAAACTAAATCGCAAAAATTATAATGACGATAACTAAATGTCAATCATATTAAGATTGCAGATTTTTATAGTGTATGAGATATTTTTGGGGCTGTATTTTGAAAAAAAATTAATTTTCCACTTGTGGAAGTGTTTCAATGCAATGATAATTAGGGATGGCAACGATGAATCGATGTTTTTAAAACTTTATCGCGATTTTGAATATAAAATGTAATAAACTGGTTATTTTTAAGGAAAAAGGGTATTACTTGTTTGATCTCGATAAACCGCTTGGTCTTCAAGAAATTCGAACTTTGATCATTGAATGCACGCGGACTTTATGATATCGGCTAACGGTATTCGTTTACTAACTCAAGTAGGTTTGACCAATGACAAAAAATATTATTATTTAACAAATATTTTAATTAAAAAATATAACAAATATTAGTCTTCGTTCTGCGAACAAAAAGAATCAGGAAATGTGTAAGAATTGAACTCCAGATATTTTCGATACCTGTTAATCGGTCAAAATACGACGAAAATCTTAATTTTACAGTGATGGCTGTTACACCCTCTAGCGGGCTAGTTTTTGAGGTATAAGCCGGTATGCGATATTTTGTTGGTCTTATTTGTAAAAAATAAATTTTCTACCCATAGAAGTGTTTGATATGCATTGTTTCGTGCTTATTTTCAATGCAACGATAATATACCTAACTGTTGCCGCTAGCCTACTTGGTTTCTTTAAAAAATTTCGAATTTTGTGTGGACAGAACGGCAAAATTCACTCATATTTACTGAATGTTAATTATTATTGAGATTTTAAAAATTATGTTGGTATTTTAGCAGTAAATTATTATATATTGTGCTAAAATGAGGACAATAACAAATAACAACGGTTCTTCCTTTCGAAAAAATGTCCCAAAATCCGATTTTATTTCGTGTTCTGATTTCTTTTACTTATATTTTAGGTTAGATGAGATATATCGAAATGCGGTTTTCACTACCGTATTAGGATCCCATTTGGCTCTCTTTTGTTTTAAAATAGTGGCATCGTTGCATTTATTTATTTTTTTAAAATCTTACTTATTTGCGGTTATGTCAGAAAACGCCCTCTAGGGGCTAGGCGATAAGTCGCAATCACCCCACGCAAGGCACGATTGAGAGCTTAAAAAAAGCCATTTTCAACGACTATAAGTTTTTAGGTTCCGTCCAGCCATTTTCAAGTTATTGACATTATTTCCGAAAATGTTCGAACACGTTCCATCACTTTCCTTTACGGGCTAGAGCAAAACGTGTTTTACAAAAAATAATTTAATTTATCCCTGTTTTAAAATGGCAATGCATTCTACTATCTTTAATTTAAGAAAATTTTGCAAAAAAAACGGGTTTTAAAATTTAAGATGGCTATTATGCCCCTTGGCGGCAATTTTGGAGACTTAAAAATAATTTCCAACATTTTCCCTTGGCAGCTTTACTCATAAATTTTTTACCGCAAGTCTTTACGACAATTACTTTTCCAGATATAGCCGAGTGCCATTCTTAGTTGGCCACCCGGTACATATTAAATAAAATTGGGACAAATTATAACACAGTAAATACTGGATTAGTTACCAATTTTCCGAAAGATACTATATGGGAATTTCATAGGTATACAAAAATCCTTTTAACTGCAGCCGCCTTTTTTAGATAAAAAAGTTATGCTTCATAGCTGTCGCTGCACGCAACCACTCTGCTGCCTTTTGGCTCATTACTTGTAATATGATATTCCATGTTATGATGATGCATTAAATACTTTAAAGCAAATACCTCGATATAAGTTTAAAAACGGTGTGATTATAGACTCTCTTTGCCAAAAGTCAAACACGCGTAGGCGCGAAAAAGTTGTGGGGTTTTAAAAGCACAGAATTATCATAAATGGCGTTATCAATTGAAGGAAAATTGTTAACGGATTTGAATTCTTAATTCAAAAAGCCCCTAGTCATCAAAGTGCTAACTAACTTTACGCGCTTCACAGTGCGAACCTGTATGCACTAGTGCATAAAGTAAAATACGAAATATAAAATATTACTTTTTAAGCACCAGTGCCTAAATATATATTTTTTTGCGCACTACTGCGAGAGATAAATTGTTTTATTTTGATGTAGTTTATTTCTAGGAAGTAGAGAAAGTATTGTATGTAACTCATACGTAATTGTTTTTTACTCATGTGATTGGCACACTCCCTTGCGGCTCTTGCAAAAGGGTAACTTTACGCACTTGTTGCATAAATAACTATTTTGTACAACTGTCTAAAAAGGTGACTTTTTTATACGCTTGTAGATGCGCAAACGTCTCACGTGAAAAAAATAAAATTTTTTGACTCCTAGAATTATTATTTAAGTTTCATAATGCTACGTCCCATTAAAAAAATAGTATATTGTGCAACTCGTAGGAAAAGCAAAACATTCCTGGAGGATTGTGGTAATTGCTGGACGAGGGGCAGCCGAGGCCAGCAACACAGGAGTCCAGGAATGTGCTTTTCCTACGAGTTGCACATACTATTTTTTATCCGATCGGAATTAATTATAATACGTATTTATAAAAATAGAGTCAAATATTACTCTAAAGAAAAACGGTGTTTTAAATTTAATCTCAACATAATAAACTTAAAAAAACTTCCAATATTGTTTTTGTTTTTTCTTGTATTATTGCATCCACGATAAACACAAACATTCATTTTGAACGTCAACATAATGTTCGAGTACTAACTACAACCAAAACAAGGCTAGGTCTATGACAAATCACAAGAAATGTTAATGCAAGATTTTAAGACGCTACGAAAATTCCTCAGACAACACGTTCGTGTGCTCCGCAAAATGCCAATACTGTGATCGATCTTAAGCCAGATCTCGCGCACGCATTCTAGTAGCGCCATCTATACGCCGTCATCTTTTAGTGTCACAATTTTGCCCATAATTTAGCGCGTCTTCCCCTATTCTCAGCCAACGCTTGTAGCCTAATCCTTTAAGGGCCTTCGCTTTTTTGAAAAGATTATAAATCTCCTTTGTTAGTTCCTCATCTATAAAAATTGGAGCTTCAGATGTTCCCAATCCACATTTTATAGGGGAAATTTTTCCTTTTTTGGAGCGGGCTGTTAAAATTTGATTTTTAAGTTCTAAGTTCTTCAAGGTAACTGTAACTTTAATGCCATTTTGTGTGTTAAATTCGCGTATCGCCTCAAAGTCATTTACTCTCACAGGAACATTCAAGGCAGTACAAAGTTTTACGAGATCGTCCGGAGATGCTTTCTTATTATCTCCATGCAGTGGAAATCCGGATATGCACAAATTTTGCTTAATTTTACTTATATTTTGATTGTTAAGCACACTCTCCAATTTTTGAACTTTTTCCTTCAAAATCTGATTATCCTGGGATATTTCGGCGAACATGTCAGACATTATCTTATTACGTTTTTTTTCTTCTTCATATTTTTCATTGAATAGTCCATAGACCTCTTAACCTCCCTCACTTCAGTCTGCAATTCCCTTATCATATTTTTAAGTTCAGTCATGTCATCCCCATTAGTTCTAAGCGATGAGATAAACATAGACGAACGCCTACCTCTCTGCGTATCACAGTCATTGCAAGTCAAGAAGTTTTCTCGGCCTGCATGAGCCGTGCATCTACCTCCGATACATTTCCACAGTCGAGGTGAAAATAGCCGCTGCAACGACCACACTGAAGCTTAATTCGCCTGCTGCCAATACTTTTGTGACATGCTCTGCACTGTTTGCTAGCCATTTATTTTACTAATTCCAAAATTTAAATATCCTTGGCAACGCTGTTAAAAATATATACGAAATATCTGGCCTACTCTCAGGTTCAAAGTCCAAATCGAGTTTCACGAGGTATAAATATTTTGTTTTTGCTGCAATTTTAGTTCTACCACATGGATAAAGACTCACCGGTGAATAGCCGAGCTTAGACACCCTCTGAAGTCATCGGAAACTTTTTAATTTTGCATTAACTTTCAAAAAATACGGATTTTTAACAGAGTAAGAAAATGTAAACACGTTACCAAGGTTGCCAATATGGTAACTTGGTGTTCCAAAAAAATTAAAAGTATGGTTATGTAGGTACTGAAAAATACTTTTTTTCTATGTATAAAAAATATTAGAAAAATGATCATTATACAGGGAAAAACAAAAGTTAATTTTTTTCAATGGAACACCCTATATATGAATTTATTTTTTGATTCCTCGTAAAATTCTAAGAATATTTTATGTATGATGTTATACCACTAGAGTTAGTAGTTTCACAGCTATAAACTGTTGAAAATCGGTACTTTGGCTCCTTTTCACTTTGGTAGCAAGAATATCATTGGAGATGGAGTAAAATGAATTTCACATTCCTATCTTAACTTTCCGATAGCTATCTGATGGTGCTAACTGATGGTACCTACCGAGGTACCAGATTTGGTACCCATGGTATCGCCTGCCAGTTAGTACCGTCAGATAGCTCTTGAAAAGTTAATATAGGTATGTGAAATTCATTTTACTCCATCTCTAATGATCTTCTTGCTACCAAGGTGAAAAGTAGCCAAAGTACCGATTTTCAACTGTTTATAGCTGTGAAACTACTAACTCTAGAGGTATAACACCATAAATAAAATATGCTTAGAATTTTACGAAAAATCGAAAACTAAATTCATATTCATTGAAAAAAAAATTAACTTTTTGTTTTTCCCTGTATACTGATCATGTTTCCAATATTTTTTATACACAGAAAAACAGTATTTTCCAGTACCTACATAACCATACTTTTAATTTTTTTGGGACACTTAAAATAAAAAAGTTAAAGGAGGGCGATATTATAGGGGATCACCCTGTACAGGGTGTTCACCCATAATGTCCCCCCCCCTTTAACTTTGTTAATTTTTAAGCTACAAAAAAAATAAAAAACAGAATTGTAGGGTTTTTAATGTAGTTTTTGCACACGTAAAGGAAAAAACAAATAATTGTACAGTATACAGGGTAGATCAAAAAGAAACATTTTTTTAAATCTAGCCCCCATTTTTTATTCGATTTTTCGATTCTACGTAAAATTCTAAGGATTTTTAATATAACACACTATATGCCTATTCCTAATACTTTAAGAGTTATTGACAGTTGAATTCGCTATTTTGTTTGTTCTTTTATTTTTTTATGGCAACAGCCACCTAAGAATATAACTTTTTGTTTAGCTTTTGAAGTCATTGAGGTGAAAATATTGAGTTTCCTCAATTTGTACCTCATTGCTTTGAGTAGAGATTTTGTATCTTCTGTTTTAAAAATAATTAAAGAATTATTATTATAATTAAAAAATAGCGACTTCAACTGTCAATAACTCCTAAAGTTTAGGAATAGGCATATAGTGTGTTATATTAAAAATTCATAGAATATTAAGTAGAATCGAAAAATCGAATAAAAAATGGGGGCTAGATTTAAAAAAATGGTTCTTTTTGATCTACCCTGTATACTATACAATTTTTTGTTTTTTTGTTTACGTGTGCAAAAACTACATAAAAAACCCTACAATTCTGTTTTGTATTTTTTTTTGTAGCTTAAAAATTAACAAAGTTAAAGGGGGGGGACATTATGGGTGAACACCCTGTACAGGGTGATCCCCTATAATATCGCCCCCCTATAACTTTTTTATTTTAAGTGTCCCAAAAAAAGTAAAAGTATGGCTATGTACTGAAAAATACTTTTTTTCTGCGTATAAAAAATATTGGAAAAATGATCAGTATACAGGGGAAACCAAAAAGTATTTTTTTTTTCAATGGAACACCCTATATAAGAATTTATTTTTCGATTCCTTGTAAAATTCTAAGCATATTTAAAGTTAGTAGTTTCACAGCTATAAACAGTTGAAAACCGGTACTTTTGCTACTTTTCACCTTGGTAGCAAGAAGATCATTAGACGTGGAGTAAAATAAATTTCACATTCCTATCTTATCTTTTCAAGAGCTATCTGACGGTACTAACTGGCAGGCGGTACCATCGGTACCAAATCTGGTACCTCGGTAGGTACCATATTTTTTATACGCAGAAAAAGTATTTTTCAATACCTACATAACCATACTTTTAATTTTTTTGAGACACTTAAAATAAAAAAGTTAAAAGGGGGCGACATTATAGGGGATCACCCTGTATCTCTATTTTTCTATTTATTATCAAATTCAAGTTGTCTTTTATTTAGATTTACCGAGGGTCACTGAATTGAAACGTAATTCCATTATTTTCTTTTGAATTTTAAATTTCAGTCATTATTTTCTTTCGAATTTCATATTTTAAAGTAAAGGAAAGGATATCTTGAGTAACAGTAGTTATTTATAATTTTGCTCAACTTAACATTGTAATTTAAGTTTCTGATTATATCTGCTTTAACCAGTAAATTTTCAATTTGTTGATTGCTTCCTCATGTGTTTAACAGTGTCACTGATGTTCACATGATATTTCCCTAAATATTATTTAATTAGCGATATATGTACATTGGTCTAAGAACTAGGTTGTTTTCTCTTGCATGTATTCAACACCCCCGGATTGGCTGGAAAAAACCATCGTGCTTGGCAAGCAGCAGGCGTTCGTCCACTGTACAAAGTGTTCTGAGGGAATCCATACATTAGTAACCAAATAAGTCCTTTATAAAACCAAGAGATACCAACTTGGGAACAGGCAGAAGCGGTTCCAGTAGAGGTCCCAATACGATCGCATGGTTAGAGAATAATGGGACAAGCTAAGTATTAGCCAATCAGAAGATAAACATATTGTAAAGACCAATAATATCGCCTCATTCATTCATTTTTTATCTGTCACAATTAATTTTTTAAATCTTTCACATTAGTACTAATTCTTATTACTAAATCAATTTATTCATAGACTTTATTTCAAATAATTTCATCAATTATATTGGCCATTTGATTATATAGATTTACTCAATTTCAAATTTCATCAATCGTATTTGTAATTTAATTGTATAATTAATATATTGTTTTGAAATTTATTTATTTAATTTATCGCAAGATAGAGGTCTGTGAGACACGAATTATAAGGGCAAATTTCTGATATTCTTATCTTTATATTTATTTATATCTAAGCATTCATATTCAGTTCGCATTGTCTCTAGGAACTCTGGCGCCCACAATATACAAAAAAATCACTGCTAATAAAAGAACGTCGATCTACCCCCTAAGAAAAATAAAAACGGGTCTCATGCATATGAACAACTAAATATAAGTTACCAATTGACGCCCAACTGTTCAATTTTCATTACAGCATAGTATATGCATTCTCGATATTACTGTTAAAATTTAGGCACCATTTTGAGTTACTTCAAAAAATTGAGGTTTTACATACAATGATTTGATATCTTTGAGAGATAGATACAGATGTTTTTCTCCTACCATATTTGTGTTTTGCATGCAAGCGAAAAACTAAATGTTAAAACAATCAACTGTTCAGCGTGTTTAGTTACTTATCGAGTCTTGGTTATAGTGAAGATATTAGATTTTCCCCAGAGTGGATCTTGCAGAAATATCGGGCAGAATCGATAAGTTGCAAGTGCAATAGTCTTGCAACTATCGACGAGTCCCAACTGTACATGCCCTTGCGGCTTGCACAAACTATCTTCACAAGTAAAAGTTAAAGGTAGTTTTGTCTACAATTTTTTTATAATAATGTTATTTAGTTAAGCAAAAAATATATATTTGTGTCTCCCCCAAGTGATACCCGTTGTGTTCTTCCCGAAAGATAAGACTTAAATCACTCCAGAGAAACCCCCCTAAATCCATAATTTTCAAGTTTTTGCAACAGTATTACATGATCAACGCAGTCAAATGCCTTTGTCAAATCACAGAACACTGCCCCTATTAAGAACGGAATAACTTCCAGAAATGAAAAGATGGCATCATTGGTGCTCTTACCCCCTTGAAACCCGAATTGATTAGCACATAAGATTTTATTTTTGTTTAGGAGGAGAACACTCTTACTTTGACCAACTTTTCAATAATTCTGGCCAGTGTTGATATAAGGGAAATGGGTCGGAAGTTAGAAGGCATCCTACTATCACCCCCCTTATGTATAGGAATAACTATGGCTCTTTTTAAGGATTCAGTGAAATACCCTCGCAAAAACGAATGGTTAATAGCATCAGCCAACTCGACTCTAGCGAGCATCGGTTATAAACCATAATGGGCCGGACATGGTTGTTTAATATTTTAGAACATTTAATATTTCACTCACGCGTGGCCCTCCGCTCGCTACGGGGGCTCAAGAAAAAGAAACTAACCAAAGCTAACCCAAGGCATACCCAAAATTAGTAAAAAAAAACTTTTTACAAATATCTTAAAAAAAAAAGCTTTGCCAATGCCGGGAATCGAGCCCGCAGCGTCTCGTCGGAAACGCAGCATCCAACAACTGCACCACTAGAGCCGTTACAGGAAACTCGCTGGACCGTCAAGACATTCAAATAAACCCTCCAAATAGTAAACAATTCAAGCCCCGCCCACCCAACTGTCATTATGGTTTGTAACCGCGGCACGCTAGAGGCGAATCACCAACCAGTGCTTCCAAAGCCGACACCGGCAACTCAGAAAATATTTTAATTGATATGTCGGTCGCGTCGTCCCACCCAGATGCATTTTTATTTCTGATATCACGAAACGCACCGCAAAGCTCCTCAGAATCTGTTGGAGGTAAGAAAAAGGTATCCCGAATTGAACCTTCTCTCATAAACTGAGAACAACTACACTGACCATCGATTTTTCTCGACAGATTGGCCGCAATATTGCAGTAGTAGTCATTTAACATTGTGGGGTCCATACTAATGGGCGCATTTCTTCCACCATTAGTGCCACGAAGATCATTAATAATTCGCCAGCTTTCTTTCTGCCTATCAGAAGAAGAGGATATTCTAACATTATTTGGCTTCTTTTATTACCTTCCTATATATACTTCTATACTTGTTAAAATAATGTAGAAATGAGGCATTTTCAAAAGCATATTTGCGAATAGTATGCAAAGAACGCATTTTTTTGCTGACATTCTAATTCCTTTGGTTATCCAGGCCTTTCTATTCTTGTTCTTTATAACTTTAATGGGAAATGTTGTATCAAATATTTTAATCATAGATTCATGAAATTCACTTAGAGGTTCACTTAAATTAAATATGTCAGTCCAAGCATTTCGAAGACAAAGTTCCTTAAATTTATTAAAATTGCGTTTGCAGAAAATTCTAACAGTCTTTTTGGGTGGACTATCGTTTTTTATTTGGAAAGGGATATTACACATTACTGCTTCATGGTCAGAAAGCCCCACTAATTACATTGCAAGATACCTTATCCATATTTGAACAAACATAGTCTATTAGTGTCGTGGAGCTCTTAGTTATTCTAGTAGGAGCATTAACATGCAATATCAGATCCCGTGACTGAAGGAGATAACATAATGAGAGCGTGTGCGGTGAGTTTATGTTGTTATAATCAATGTTAAAATCACCAGCTAAAATAAGCTTAAATCGAGGGCAAAAGTTAACCAACAGTGCAACTCTCCAAAAAGACAACCTCGCTACATGACGAAGGTCTATATAGACAAAATATCTATACTTTAGGCACGGCACATATAACAACCAGCAATATCACATCTTCTTTTTTCGCATCTGCGCAAGTCCGCGCACAAGATATTCCTTGGTAGGAAATCCGCCAAACTGCCGCCAGCGGCGTCGTGTTTTTACGACTGTTTTATTTTATTGCTATTGGAGTTAAATCGAAACCATAGGCGTGTATTTGTCAAATAATTGACATTGTGAGAGACGAACTTTGTTTATGACATTGTGTAATGCAAAAAGCCATGGTGTTTAAGCAATAAGAACTTGTACAAACCAGAGATATTCTTCCAAGAAGAACTTCTTTAGATTTCCTGCTCATACAACAAGGTAGACATATATTTCATAACCCATTGATATTTGAAATTTTATATTACGGCTCTGTTAAGGGAAAATCATACTTATATATATTTCAAATCCAGCCCTGACTTTTCCTACCCAATTGACATTAGCAAGGTCAAATATAATTTTTCGCCTGACAGGTCGAGTAATATTGCTGGTTGTTATATGTGCCGTGCTTTAGGCCTAGGACAAAAAACGATTGAAAATTCAAATTCCCTCTCCACAATCAAATGAATGTACTTATTAATATTTATAATTATGCAGTTTTAAAAAATCATTGTTTAAAAGAACCAGGGTACCACCATGCAGAGATGCCCCCTACAGTAGGAAGCCACCAAACTATACCCTTCAACAAAAATTGGATCACCCATCTTCAGCCATTGCTCTGTCAGAAGTACAATATTCTTGAGAATCACATTCATGCAAAATAATGCTTAGCTCCTCAAGCTTACTACGTACAGATTGTATATTTAATACTAAGAGAGAGCAGTGTTTGTTAGGCTCGTTACCTCTAAAAAACACAATCATTGTCAGAACTAGCTGAGGTCTGAACCAACACTTCCTCAGTTTCAGAAGTAGCAGGAATATCTTCAGATATTTCTGCGTTGCTGATATCAGCAACAATGCATGACGTTGGGAATTGATAATCTTCCTGTGAGCAAACGTTAATTTCATTGAGGCCAGAGTTCTCTTGAGTGGGAAGTTTAACATTAAATTTAAAAATACTTTCTTTACCCTTATAACCAACTGGAGTAGACAGAAAAATGAAATTTGTGTTAATACATGTTTTCAGCATTTGCTAGACCTTACACAGTCTAGAATATCTATTTCTGAAGAAGCCATTTGTTCCAGCCAATCACTTTCGTTATAGTTTTTAACTAATAAATCAATATCACAAACAGCGTCTTGAAATCTAGCACCTGGCTTAATAACTGACTCAACTCGAAAGTCTCTAAGGGGACCCTGTGCTTGAAATGATTTGTAGAGATATCTACCATTTTCATCACTAAGTACCATAACCTTCTTCACATTATCGCATTTATTTGGAAAGGGACGTTCAACATGAACATCAGGGTAGGCAATAAGTTTTCGCAGAGCTTCGAAAAAGTCCTTTTTTAATTTTCTTAATTAATTTGATACCGCTTCATTATCCTTTTCTAGAGTACGAATCGTCGAGACCATATTCCTAGTCAGAGTTCTTAGTTCTTGCAGGTCAACTTCAAGCCTTTTTTAGTTTCAGTCACCGTTCTAGTTTCGGCCATTTGTTTTAGATCTGCAATTTTCCCATTAAGCTCCTCCACATCAACAATGTGATCCGTCAATCCGTCCTGACCGATCAGTCCCTGCCCCCGAAGGTCCAATTCACGATTTTCCAGTTCTTTAGAGTGTACTTGGAAGAGCTCATATTTCGTTTGCTTTAAATCACCCAGGGTAGTTTCGTTATCATTTGTTAGTGAATCAATTGTTGTTAGCATAATGAGCTCCCTGTGTTTCATAATGTTTCACGTTATCTTCAAGTATATTTATTTTAGGCAGATATTCTGCTATCTTTGATGATTGACCTTTATTCAAATCTTATTTAGTTTTAGAATTTCATCATTTTGGTTCTTGATTTTTTCCATATAATCTTGTTCGGCACTAAGTAACATATCCTCGAAGTCTTGGGTTTTACGTCTAAGACGAGTGATGTGAGAATCTTTTTCCCTATTTTCAGTAGTCAATTTAAGCAAATGTTGAGTGACTTCTTCAAGTTTACTATGGAGGGTCTCTATCTGGGCGTCCTTATCGATACATTTGCCCTTGAGAATGTCTGGATCACTCAATATTTTCTTGATCTTTGGCAAACTATTAATGTGACTCCTGCAATCTTGACAGTAAAATATCAGGGTTCTCTGTGTCCAAGCAATAGTTGTAGTGAAATTTGCACATTTGTTGCAGATCACTGACTTGCAGCCGTCACACGGTGCACCAAAGGCTTCATCTTCTTTTGGTCTAGCTTTGAAGATGCATGCCTTATTGCAGGGAACAACAAAATGTAGACATTCTCACAGTTTCGATCAGAGTAGCTAGAGTAAAACTATATATTATCAACAATAAATAGGCAAATAACCCATGCCGGTCCTGTTCAACATAATAAGATGGAGAATCCCATAAAAATTGCACTGCACTATTGCCCTCATATCCTCTGGGAAATTCCCACAAAAAACACAACATTAAAAATTGTCAAGTTCAGAGATAGTTTCAATGTAAACATCAGATACCAATTATGCACAAAAACTATTAAAAATAAATAAAATTTAAAGGCCAGTATCCCTTATTAATCGATATCGAATTCAGTTATTTTATACGCATGTAGCACTTTATTTTAGCAATTTGTTGCCTTTGTTTCGATTTCACTGGACATACCATATAACATAACAAAATGAGGCGTATTGAAACAATCACAACAATAGTCAATACTAGTATATTATGATTCTAGAACATAGCGAAATAACTAAAACACGAGAGAACAATATAAGTACGTACTGTTTGGCACAATTCACGACGAACACACAATACTGAGGACAAGATTATTAAAATCTACACGGACAGTAGACAAGCATTACTGGCCTTGAAAAGTTACAAACTTACGGCCAGGTCAGTACTAGAATGTCACCATTCACTGGAGGATGCCGCCCGCAATAACAGAAGTTGTGTGCCGGGTTAAAGGACATGCAGAGTGCGAAGGTAACAAATTAGCGGATAAATATGACAAAAAAGATCACCCATGAAAACTTAATGGCAAGATGGGACGACACAACCAACTGTCGACTTGCAAGGGGGCTACTAAGCTAACCCAATGAGTGCAGCAAATGCTCCAGGTATGCCTGTGTCAAGAAAGAACCTATGACTCATGGCGGGGACACTGCCAGCTAAGAAAACATCTCTACATTATGACATTATGCGAAACACCTCTAGTCAGAGGCTGTGAACAAGAGCACGAAACGGTAGAGCAGCGGCTCTGTGATTGCCGCCTTTTTTACAACACTAGGCTGGGCGATGGCTTGGATTGGTTGACCTAGGGAGGTCCATGGGGCCTAAGTGTCGTGGTCTTTCAAGGACACCCTCTCACAATTTCCAGATTCCAGACCCCCTTTTTAACCACTAACAATTTGTCAGATAAACATGAATTCTCAGAATAATATAGAACATAATTACAAAAATGTTTTACTGCAATTCTCGAAACGTATTTCAATAATAATAATAATATGGAATATAAATTTATTTTCCCGTCTCTATGAATTTGTTCCGGGTTCGTCTTAGTAGGTGGTTTTTGCCTCTTTATAGGAAACACTCCGCCTGTGTTGAAATAGCTTTTTTATTACGCATGCATCATAATCAACGACTATCGCACGCTGCAGCGTGCATAAAATGATGTTTATGATGCGCCTACTTTTTAAAGGTTGCTATAGAAACATTTGATCTATCTTTTTTATCTAGATATTTACCTACCGTTTCAATTACTATATGTCAAAATGAAGGAACACATTTAAAAACAACATTGCTTTATTCTAAATAGTAACTATGTAACTCAAAAGAGAAAAACATTTTTGAGAATATGATGCATTCGTAATAAAAAATAGCGTATGATATGCGTGTATAAAAGGCCTTTAAAGCCCTTGCGACTTACAAAACACTCCGCTGCGCGTCGTGTTTTGAAATATGTCGCGCGTGCTTTAAAGGCCCTCTTATACACTAATATCATAATATACTATTTATGTGTTGATAGCGCACGTAGCGGACGATAATTTTGTAGCTCCGTGAAAGATTCCAAATTGTGCGGCTAAAACGGTCAATTTTAACGTCGTTTGATTTTTAAGTCAAGTCGGTGTTGTTTCAGTGCTGGTTGAACCTGACTGGGCGTTAATTAGTGCAGCAATTTTACTTAGTTAACGACAATATCGATAAATGTAATCGATTAACAACTATAAAAACACAAACATTCCATTTTTAAACATCGCGCAAAAAGTTATCTATAGTGCGGATGGTATTCCCGACTCAGTATAATTAAAAATTTAAAATACCGCTATATATACCCCGTCTCATTTTCACATACCGCTTATAGCCATGGCGGAGGGTGAAGATGACGCGGAAACTGATAGAGGCCAAAGAACGGGAAAAAAATGCCTTTACTGTAAAAAAAAATTTGGCGATACGTTTTGCTGCTATAAAAACGAAAAAGTGTGTCATAAAAGTTGTGCTTCGCGAGTGAAAACCCTAAAAACGATTACGGCTGAAATAGGGCTGTGTTGTTTTGGTGTGGATAGTACACAGGACTGAGTGCTTATTTCTTCGCTAATAATGGAAACCGAATAAAAAAAGACTGAAATAAACTTACTAAAGAGACTTAACCAAGAATGGAACAAAAAAATATGTTGCTTAACGAAAAAATTTAAGCTTTGCAAAAGCATAACATTCAAGAGGAAACATTCGCTAGTATTGTTCAGAGACCTAAAAATAATACTGAGCAAAAGAAAAACCCCCTAAAGAACATAACCCGGCATCATAATCAGGCCTAAAAATAATGAAAATGTGGCGGATATTGCAGGGAAAATGGCAAAGTTGTTATCAAGTGCCCCACCAAATCTGAAACTGAAGCTTTAAGAAAGTTAGTCGAGAATAAACTGTCGAAAGATTATGAAGTAGACACCACAAAACTAATGAAGCCACTTATAAAGATACCGGGACATAGAAAGAAGTTCACTAAGGAAGAAATTAAGATATCTATCAGAAAACAAAATTCCTTCATTAACGAACAAGACCAACCGTCAGTGACATATATCAGAGACCATGTTCAAAATAATACTAGAACTATATATGTTGAGTGTTCAGCAGACCTATTTTACAGGCTCATATACAATAGGAAGGTATATATTGGATGGGAACGGTATCCAGTTTATGAGGAGATAAATATTCCAAGGTGTTACAACTGTCAGGGATTTTTTCACAAGAGTTACCAGTATGAGTCCAAAAAAAAATGCCCAAAATGTACAGAAATACATGATCTCAGAGATTGCCAAGATACGAATGTCAAGAAATGTCAGAACTGCATCAATTCAAACAGAACTCATAAAACAAAATATGCCATAAACCATGAAGCTAGTAGTTTTGAATGCCCCACTCTTCAGTACCACATCTCCATCAAGAAGACAAGGATCGATTATGGATAGAGCAGCCACCCAACAAGAAGTGGAAGTTCTTGAACAAATTAAGGACTTTGAAGATAAGTGTATGGTAATTGATGGTGAAATGTTAATAGAAACTGTAAGTTATCCAGCCAAAATATTAAATTTATTGCATGTAAATATTAGAAGTGTAAGGAAAACATTTTGATGATCTCGTGTTCCTGGGCAGATTTCTGTGATATTATTATATTGAGTGAAAGCTGGCAAATTGAGTCTTGTAAACAATTTAATATTCCAAACTACAGAAATTATTACAATAATGCGTCCATTAACCAGAATGAAGAAATTCTAGTATTTTATAAATCAGATTTTAATGTACAAATCTCATGTCATGGGCTGCAAAGGAGTGGTGTTACAGTAACAAAGCTAAATTTTGAAATAAATAACCTAACATATTCAGATATAGCCATGTATAGACCACCCTCAACTAATGTTCAGTTGTTTCTCCAGGACTTGGAGTCGTACTTAGAATCATCTGAGGATAACACACATGTACAAGTTCTAACTGGTGATATAAATATTGATTTATTGAGCAATGATATTGTTACCACGGATTACCTCTCTATTTTAGCGATCTATGGTTATTCTCCCCTAATTAATAAACCGACTCGAGTCACTCCCATGTCATCTACATGTTTAGACCATATATTTACTAAAACAAAAATAAATAATAAATTTCAGTATGATTCTTATGTAATACGTCATGACATGACCGATCACTGTCCTATTATGCTAAACATTAGTACTGATCTTAAAAATATTGCACAAAAAATTCTGGTGATCCCAAAGTATTTACTAGGATTAATTTTGAAAAGCTCCAGACCCTTTTTGAACAACAATCATGGCAAAATGTTCTTAGCGTGGCCAATTCTGAGCATGCAAATAGCCTGTTTGTCAAGGAAGTTCACAAAATAATTCAAAACTCAAAAATCACTTACACTAATACAGGATCAAAAAAGGTAAAAGGGATTAAACCCTGGATCTCGGCAGGTATAGCTGCATAAATCAAGAATAGGGATAGAATAAAAAAAACATCTTTTACTAAATTTCTCTTATCAAAAAGAATTAGAATACAAAAAATACGGTAATAACTTTAAAAAAAATTATAAACACCGCAAAAAACAACTACAATAGAAACAAAATAGATGACAATAGGCCAATTTCTGTAATGGTTTCTTCACTAATATTGGACTGAAAATGGCGGAAAAAATAAATAATGAAGGTATAGATTTTTTGAGTAACATACCAATTAACCATAATTCTATGTATCTGAAACCTGTAACTAACAACGAATTAATCAAACATATTAATTCCCTAACAAATAACTGTAGTCCAGGTATTGATGGCAGTACAACAGAGATTGTAAAAAAGATTCATGCTCACATACTTTCTCCACTTGAACACATTATTAATCTGGTTTTTCTGACGGGTGTTGTTCCCGAACAGATCAAAAATTCTGTGGTGGTGCCAATCCACAAATCAGAAAATAAAAAAGATATCAATAACTATAGACCAATCAGTCTGATTAACACTTTCTCCAAGATATTGGAGAAATGTGTGAAGGACCGGCTTATTTCATTTTTGAAGGTGAACAACATTTTGTCGGATGGGCAGTTTGGATTTGTTGCTGGACTGAGCACTAGTGATGCAATTTATGAATTAATAAAAAGAGTAACCAGCCATCTTGATAGTGGTCGGAAGTGTATAGCAGTTTTCCTAGATCTTGCGAAGACATTCGATACTGTGTCGCACGATCTCCTGCTTAAAATGTTAAGCAGACATGGGATTAGGGGCACTGTATTGGATGTCTTTAAGAATTACCTTACGGGCAGGCGCCAGTATGTTCGGATTGGTGATGCTGTGAGTGGAGTGGAACAGATTCAGATTGAAGTGCCCCAGGGTACCGTGTTGGGACCTCTCTTGTTTAATCTTTACATAAATGTCCTTACAAACCTTGACATAAAGGGTACAATAATATCATACGCCAATGATACGGCGGTTCTGTTTCAAGGTTCATCTTGGGAAGATGTTAGGGAAGTAGTCCAAACGGAACTTGGGAGAATTAAACATCTTTCAAATTCGCTAAAACTTTCTCTTAACATAAAAAAGACAAATTACATAGCCTTCTCTATTAATGCGTCAAACAGACCAAATTTTTGAAAACATAAAAATTGATAACTTTGAAGAAGAAATTACAGCAGTAAAAAATGTGACGTATTTGGGCATTATTATTGATGAAAACTTGAAATGGGAGGAACATACACTATATATAACAAAAAAAATTAGAGCTATTTTACATAAGTTTTATCAACTACGAGAATTACTATCTAGAAGAATACTGCTGTTGATTTACAGGACACTGATTGAGTCCTTATTGACTTATGGTATATTGATATGGGGTGATCTGTATAATAATGCTCTAAACCAACTTAATGTTGTCCAAAACACAATTTTAAAAATATTATTTAAAAAGAATAGATTGTCTCCCACCACTTTGTTGTACCAAGAAAATATTTATAGCATTCGTACAATGTATGTCTCTAAATTATGAGCTTTTGTCTTGAAATCCAGCGAACTTAAGCAATATGCTGGTCATGGCCATGTAACTAGATTTAGAACAAATAATAATTTGAATATTCCAAAAAGTCACAGAAAAATAAATCAAAAATTTGTTACTTACTTAGGACCTAAATGTTTGAATCTTTTACCAAATGATATAAGGGAGATTAAGAATAAGAAAAAAATCTCTGACTGTACCAGGGAGTGTATTAAAAATAATTTTCATTTACTCACATCTCTGTTTTAATGGGTTAGTTTGGGTTCGTTTCTTTCTGTCTTTCTTTTTTTCTTTTACTTCAATTACTTTAGTTTACTTTAGGGATAAGTAATGTGTACAAATTCTGAATTTCTGTATTTTTCTTTTAATTTAGCTACATATATAATACATGTGGATTAGATGTAAGCTTTACTTCGGCACATATGGATGTTTTACATCTAGGTGCAACTTATTTGTAAAAATGCGAATTTAAAAATTTATTGTGTACTCGTTATTGTATATTAAAGTTATTAAATAAATAAATAAATAAAATGTACCAAGAGCGTTACTATGATTGATTACGCTCGGAGAACAACAATCCAGCATGAGGGATAGGTTCAGCTCCATGGGCGTAATCGTCTAGTAAAGACAGTGGTGCATACACCACTGGCCATCCAAAATAAAAAGTAAAAATTGGGAAATATTAGTTTTCATTTTATCTTGTAAACAAAGCGTATACAGTATCCATGGCAGTTTGACGTATTTATAATTTAAGCCCATTTGACGTTTATACGAAAACAGTAGGAGAGGACGTTATGAATCTATAATACCCGCTCATTAACCCCTCAAGCATTATGGTTATTTTTATATATCTTAGGCATTAGGAGCGAATAATACCGAAGTAAAATATAAAAAATTAAATAATATCATTACGTTTGTCACACTGGTTTGCTTGTTAAGTCAACATCTTCCAATATCTTTAACTAGATAGAAATATTCTTCGCTTCATGACTTTTGCTCACTCATCTACCGAAGGATTTGATCAGTCAACTATACTTTATTTTTGTATATTTCACATGATCGCATATCAAATAAAACACTTTTCAACAAATAACAATTTTAAAGAAAATACAACGCAAATATAACGTTTCAGCTTACAGAGGCTACTTTTTGTTTAAGAAGTCCATAGTAATCTTAAGAAATTCGTTTGGTTTTTCGGCATGCACCCAATGGCCTGCACCCTCGATATATTTAAGTTCGGCCTTAGGAAATAACTTTAATATCTTTGGATAGTCGCTTTTCCTGAAACAAAACATATATTTAGTATACAAAATATAAGTGCACGACAATACTATCTCCCTCATATACTTCCTAGCAAGCCAGTTTTCCAATGATAAAATCAGGAATTCCGGTTGAGCGCCCGCCATTTTCGAACTAACTTTAAACACGAAAGAGTGTCGAACAACACATACATTTTATTGTTTGGATCTGTTAATTCTTAATTTAACTCCCAAAGACCTTAATAATTTTTAAAATACCTTCAGATTGCTTCCCTTTGGAAAAGGTTGATTCTAATGACCCCAAAATTTGAGATAAAATTGTAAATTACATCCATTTTCAATGAAATCAATATTAGGACTCATATTTAAGGGTTAACGGCCTAGTATTTCTTTGTAATAGTCACTGGCGGTTCAATGTTTGTCTTTGTGGTGCAAGTTCAAATATTGGCAAACTATTCGAACAAGAGAACGAATTGTACGTTTAAGATTAATTTTAAAAAAACCAAATCCTCCAAGAACGTTCTTCAACGTATGCCGTGAATTTATATACTAAAACGTGATGCATAAATCAATCAATTCAAGATGCTAAGTACATTACATAAATGGCATTTCTATCTAAGTTTATAAAGATAAAAATAAAACAATATGAATTAATTGCACCTGGTGGGCTAAATCACCTGTATGTGCAAACAGTAAAGTAGATTTCGTTACAATTATTATGTAGTATTTCTGTTATCTCACTAAAAATAATCACTATGCATATTTTTCCAAATAAAGAAATAATACCTTAACTCAAATACTCAAAATACTACCTTAAATCTATCAAAATTTCGAAATACGTATGCTCTGCAGCTTTCATTAATGAGAGTGGGCAAATCTCTTACGCTCAAAGGTAGGAGATTATAAATTTTTGGAGCCAAATATAAGAATGATCTTAATTTCTTTGATGTACTATTGGTAGGAAGTTGCAAAAGTCTGTCGGTTTTGCTTCTGGTTTCATGACTATGTGTGATCTCTTCAAGTTAGTGTTTTTATCAATGAGTGAACAGGTTGCAAGACAATAAATCGCTCTTATGGTCAATATTTCTTCAGAATATAGTAGGTCAGTCGGAAAACGTTTATTTTTACGGTATATAATTTTAAGGATGTAATTCTGGATTACATTCAAAGGGCTTAGCGAGTTTTGGTACAAACCACCCCCATACGACCATATCTCACAAGTGACTTAATTAAAGCCTTCTAATCAAAAGTTTCTTACTGGGAATATCCCTCAATATGTAGAATTTATACAGTAGCTTTCTAATATTACTCGTTAGTCTCTTAACATGCTGATCCTATTTAAGGTTTCTATCCACAATGATTCCTAAATATTTTATGGAGTCAACTTCCTTTTATACGCAGACGATCTCAAGATACGTGGGTACGTGTTGGCAATGTGGGCAAAAGGTTGATCTTCGATAGTCTCTCATAAAAACCTTAAAATAACCCTTTGTGAATTTATAAAATTAGTGTAAAGTGAATTAAACAGTAAGATTAAGTTCCTAAGAA
The DNA here is from genome assembly GCA_016904865.1 of Pissodes strobi. Lineage (NCBI taxonomy): Eukaryota > Metazoa > Arthropoda > Insecta > Coleoptera > Curculionidae > Pissodes > Pissodes strobi. Next base: position 234,452 of record MU182932.1, read on the forward strand.
AGAGGTAAGCCAAAAAAATCCTCTTTCTGTCATTATTAGAACTAAAATTGAAATCGTAGTAACTGTTTATTCACACACACACACAACATAACCCATTGTTTATTTTTATTGTTCAAAAGCTGCAACGTTGCCAAACATTTGTTATTCTCTTTAAAGATTAACGTAGTATGGGAGAACAAATAACATTAGGGGACCTTTACAAATTAATAAATAACGTTAACGATAATATTGCTACTAAGATTGATAAAGTCCAGTTGGATATAGACAGTCTTAATAAGAAGGTCAACAAAGAAATTACTACTTTGGGAAATAAGGTTCAGTTCTTGGAAGAGGAGAGCGCCGTCTTAAAGAGCCGCTTACATGCAGTCGAGAGGGTGATAAAGAAAAAAAAATCTATTTATTAATGGGATACCAGAATCAGAAAACGAAGATCCTATAAATAAAGTCGTACATCTTGCCAAAAACAAATTGGGAGTAAGTCTTAATATAGTAGACATTTCTGAATGTTTCCGCCTGGGAAAACAGGCACCTGGAACAAATAGGCCAATTCTAGTGTCTTTTCTTTCTGGAATTAAAAGAAACGAGTGTTTAAAAAATCGAAAGCTTCTTAAAGGCTCTTCTATTTATGTTAACGAGGATCTTACAAGAGAAGAAAGAGCCAGAAAGAAAGTTTTAGAAGGAAACTAAAGCAGGCGAGGGCGCAAAATAAAGAAGCTTATTTAAAAGGAAATCTATTGATGGTTGATGGTATAAGTTATACATACACGATTTTGCTGATACCGAAGAATCTACCCAAATCCATCCTCTGCAGGCCAAACCCACCACCTCTGCTAGTTCAGCTAGAAGCAACGAAGTAATCTTGCAAAAAGTACCTTTGGCGAAAACGTTAACCGTAACGGAAACGGACAAGAAAAGAAAACTGCAAGAAACCTCTCGTCAGGACCAAAACGAAAACGCCAGTAAGCGTAACATACCGCCTCGAACACGCTCAGCTTCGAGTGCAAGCAAAGACGCTATAAAATAACAAACTTTTTACCTGTATTAGTAATAAGATTTTTTAAATAGTTCGAATAAAGAATGTATGTGCATTAGTAGGTATAGGCCTGTCTTTAGATATATTGTTGTAAGTAAGGTATGTGGATTATTGGGTGTAAGCAGTTCGTAGTTTATTTACATCCCGATTGGCATAGTAATAAGTGTATGTTAATTTAATTGAATTGAGAATTCAAATAGGTATGACTGTTGTGACTTGCATTATAAACACTGCTTATTGTTGGTAACACTTTATGTCTCGTCTCTCACAAAATGTCATTTGTTGTTTGAAAAGAAATTTTAATTAACTTGTAGTACATCCTGGTTGGAGTAATGGACCCCTTTATCAGGTATTTTGATGGGCAACTTATTATTCCCAATATTGTTAAAGATATCGATTATTTTAATAAGCCTGTTAGTGATACGAATTTTAAAATTCTTCACTTGAATATTTGTGGGATTAAGACCAATTATAATGAATTGCTGTGTTTCCTAAAGCAAGTGAAGAATAACTTTGAAATTATAGTTTTATCCGAAACACATACCATACATGACTTACAAATATATAATTTGACTAAATACACCACTATTTATAATGAGGGCAACTTTAATAAATGTGACGGACTTGTAGTTTTTGTCGGAGAAGATTTAAACGTAGAATATTTTTTGGAATTTATGGGTGATGTAAAGTATGTCAGACTTCTGATGGGGCCAGATACACATACATTTCTTTTAACGTGCATGTATAGATCACCAGCCGTAAACGAATATTTATTTCTGGAAAATTTATCTGACTATTTAGAACAAAACAGGTGTAAGCAAAAACACATAATTGTAGGGGACATTAATATAGATTTATTAAAACTACATAAAAATTATATAGAAGACTATAAAAGTATCTGGGGGTTTTACGTCCTATATTAATAAATATTTCACAAGACCCTCGACCCTCTAGTAAAAGCTATCTTGATCATTTTTACCCGATAGCGCTTTTCTTTAATAATAGTTCCAGAAATAAAAATAAGCCAACTGGAGTAAGACATCATATAAAGACTTATATAAATTATAATACACTACGCACAGATTTACAGCACGAGCAATGGGATTGTGTTTACCAAGCCAAAAATATTCATGAAGCAACGTCAAATTTTATTAAATTATTGAATGATAAAATAAATGCAAAGTCACAACGTGTTAAACAAACAAACACAAAAAACGGCAAAAATCAATGGATTACAAAAAGTTTGCGAAGTCAAATAAGAACTAAAAACTCTTTATACAAACAGTACTTAAAGAACCCTAATAACATTCAATTGAAGACGATTATATAACATATAAAAATAAGTTAACAAAAACCATAAATAAAGTGAAAAGGGATTTTGCTCAGAACGAAATATTAAAAAATAAAAACCGGTCGCAGTCTTTATGGAAAAGAATTAACAAATTGTGTAACAAATCTATGTCAAAAACAGTTATTGTGAGTATAAAAAATGAGCACTCAGTAAGTATTACAAATAAAATTGAAATCGCCAACACTTTAAACAATTACTTTTGTGATGTAGGTCAAAACCTAGCCAAGAAAATAAGTATTCCTGGGAATTACTCGGAAAAAAACGAATGGGCAAAAAATTGACTTTTTCACATAAAACCGACCACTACACAAGAAATAAAAAAGATAATTAACGAACTAAAACTAAAAAAAATCGCCAGGTCCAGACGGGATACGCGCAAAAACACTCAAAGAAATATTAAATGAGATTTCAATGGTTCTATGCTACTTATTTAACCTAAGTTTAAAAATTGGGGAATTTCCAAACATTTTAAAAGTTGGGGAAGTTAGGCCTCTATTTAAAGGAGTAACAATGAGCGAACTTGGTAACTATTGACCGATATCCTTAATATCTAGTATTTCAAAGTTATTTGATAAAATAATTAAAAGTCGCATTTTTGGATAAACAAAATATACTCTCAGATAAACAACTCGGATTTCGATCGGGCATGTCGGCTGAAGATGCAATAGCTGCTATGACTGGTAAAATTTATAATGCGTTGGACGATAAAAAACCATCAATTTGCATATTTGTTGATCTGGCAAAGGCGTTTGACACCGTGTCGCATGGTATCCTTTTAAAAAAACTAAGAAATGTTGGAGTTAAGTGATCCATCTCCAATAAATTATGAGCGATGCTTATAATTTATTGGAGAGCTATTTAAAAGATCAGGTTCAGTATGTTAAATTGGAAGATATAAGCAGTAATGTCATACCTATTACATGCGGTGTACCGCAAGGAACAGTCTTGGGTCCGATTTTATTTACCATCTATAGAAATGATCTACTTAAAGGCAATCGGAAGGGAGAAGTAATCAGTTTTGCTGATGACACAGCAATTTTGTACTCAGGAAACACATGGACCCAAGTAAAAAGATTGGCGGAACTAGACCTAAATAATATTTTTAACTGGTTTAAAATAAATAAACTGACACTCAATCAGTCTAAAACAAAATTTGTTCCATTTACCTCCTATTCAAATAAACTGCCCGATTTCCAATTTTTGAGCACTCCAGAAAATATTTATACATATATCTAAAGCAGATAGTGTTAAATATCTTGGCATTATAGTGGATCAACATTTACGTTGGGATAAACAAATGGAATTTATAGTTTCTAAAACAAGATATTTAATAGCTCGCTTTCTGTTTTTAAAGTCCCTTCTTACAACCACACAACTAAAGATAGTCTACTTTGCGTTATTTCAGTCGCAGCTGAGCTACGGTGTGACTGGTTGGGGCGCGGTTAGACATTGCCATATCGAGAATTTGGAGGTTATCCAAAAGTGGATATTAAAAATAATTTTTAATAAAACGAAACAATTTTCTACTGATTTACTATTCAAGGAAGCCAAAGTTTTTGATATTAGGCAATTATATTTTTTTTAAACTTTAATTCTTTTAAATCAGAAAAAAGTTGCGCTTCAGCCAGTTGAACACGGAAAAAATACGAGACTTGGAAAGGATGGTGTGGTTGTTCCCTTAACTAAAAAAGAAATAGGACATAAATCGTTGAGTTACTTGGCACCAAAATTCTTTAATACTCTACCGAGTAGCTTGAAAGAAATCATATTTGATAAAACATTTAAAAATTAAGTTAAAAACTGGATTTTGAATAAAAATAGAGAGGATATCTATTAATTTTTCTAAGAAGGAATAATTTTAAGTGCTCGTAAATTTAAGTAGGTATTATGAACGGATAAATTTGAAGCATGGAGCAAATGGTTGGAATTGTATGTAAAATGAGTATGTAATTTTGATTAGTGATAGTGACTCTCCCAAATTTGTCGTATACAACACGAATGTGACTATAGAAACCTCTATCAAAGACTTTATTACTAGCATAGACAGCACTTACAAGCGACAGTATGTCGCTTCTGTGTAATTGTTTATTCAAGTATGTTTAGTGTGGTATTACTGTAATCTTAAAATAAACTTATATTATTATTATTAATATCACTGTCAAAATTTTCAATACTAACATGATTATTATATTCAGGTCGACTTGCAAGGGTTATTGTAAAGGCTATATATTTAGTTTTTGTGACGTTTAATGTTAATTTAAATGAGTCTAACGAGTTTTTTATTTTCGTTAAACCCTCAATCATAGAATTTTTGTCAGATAACCATGAGTCTCCTGAAAATACCACCACTGTGTCATCAGCATAAGACAGCACAATTCCATCTGGAATCGGCATATCGGTCAAGGAATTTATATATAGTATAAAAAGAATTGGCCCCAGAACGGTTCCTTGTGGAACCCCAACTTTGATTTTTAATGGATCACTGATTCTGTCATCAATGTTCACAACTTGCGTTCTTTCCGCGATCCACCACCCCATAACATTGCAGCACTTCAAGAAGTAAGTCATGGGGCACAGTGTCAAATGCTTTCACAAGATTCAGAAATACGGCAAGAGTTTTTTGGCCGTTAACTAGAGCCTCAGTTATGTATGGGAGTAACAACTGCTGTTTTAAAACTTTCAGGGACTTTGCCTGTTCTAAAAATCAAGTTAATTATATAAATCAATGGGCCGATAAAATGGCTGTGAAAATCTTTTACTATTTTCGTATTACTACCATCTAATCCAGGGGAACAAATGTTTTTCAGGGAATTGATTTGTTTTATAATTTCCTTTCTTTATGTTGCTTTTAAAAACATGGACGATAGTGATATAAAACTGTTTTTGAGGGAATTTGCAGGGGTTCTAATTCCTTGATACATTTTGTAACCTACGCTAACAAAAAAATCATTGCAATAATTTGATAAATAAATCTGGAGTTCCCATTGCTGGTTATCTCCAAATACGGGGTACTTTTTGTTTTAGCAGTATCAGTAGCTTTGGAAATAACGTCATATAATTTTTTAAGATTATGTCCACTTTTATTTATTTCAGCTTTATAGAAATCATGTTTGCATTTTTTAATTACTTTATTGAGAGAATTTCTGTAATCTGTAAACGCTTTTTTATTGTTCTCATTGATATATCGTAGGAGTTTTTTCTTAAGTTTGTTTTTAGTTTTTATAGAATTAATGATTCCAATTGTTATCCAAGGCTTTAATTTTCTATAATTTTTGGTTTTATATGTTTTCACGATTTTAGCTTTATTCAGAGTATCAGTTATTATTCTAGAGAAATTTTGTGTGGCATATTCCGCATCCTTACATTTAAATACACTGTTCCAGCTTTGATTTTCAATAAGGTTACCAAAACGTATATAGTCGATCTTGGAAAAGTAATGCAATTTACTTTCACCCGCGTTCCCTGCCTGTGCATTTCGATTTAGTTCAATGTTTATCATTATAGGGTAATGATCTGTAAGGGCAGAGTGCAGTACGAAAGATAAATATTTAAATATAAAATATGGTCCAGGACAGACTTTGTTTCAGGCGTTACTCGCGTATAGTTATTTATGGCAGATAGGAAACCAAAATGACCCAACATAGTTATGTAATTATTTTCATCATTGTCATTGTCAGCTGCTAAATTTATATTTATATAAATTAAACATAATTTAGGCTCGTATTACACATATATCTGGCAAATAATTGTCTCGAAACAGTAATAGCACCGCACAAAACCCCTACATATGAGATCTGTCATGGTCAGGATTACAATGGTACAATAAAATACTCAGTTAAACATATAAGTAATAGGTGCTGAAAAAAACATACATTATTAATAATATATAACGCATCTTGTTAAATGGTTAATGAATATACGGAATATTTTTCAGGACTGAGCTTTTGCTAGGACTATTGAGCTATATTTGTTATTTTGGACAATTTCTAAAGCTTTTGAAGCTTCATTGGTATCTACCTACGATATTGGTCATACCTTTTTTCTTGATCACCGTATTCTGTTTTTTTAAATATTTATAATTTTGATGTTTCATTAGCCAACTTTTTTTACGGCAGTAGCACACACACACACACACTAAAGGCAGATCCTATGGCACTCGATGAGCGGTGTGTGTGCGAAGATGTTGTTTAGAAGAGGATATATCTATTGCATTTTATCTATGAAGACGCTGCAGAGGATGGCGTAGAATAGACTTATTTAAAAAAAAATCACAATCAAATTTCTATTACCTATCCAAAATACTTCATAAAAATAAGCCATATTCAAAATTTTAATTCAATCCGTTAAGCGGTTCTTGAAATATAAGAGTTTAAATATGCAACATTCGAAACGCGTCTCGATCGGGGATGTGACGTAATAAAATAGGATCACGTTCTGTTGCTAGGCCGCGACCTGCGCCACGAGAATGCTGACGTTTCTGTCACTGTCTAGATAAATATATATCCCAACGCGACCTTCATAACTTATGACGTCACGCCTTCTTAGAAAAATCTGACTTTGGTATATCAACTTAATATTGATTGTTACGGGTGGGTATTCTTTTTATTGTTAGAAGTCATTATAGGAAGGTATATCGCTTGGATTTAACCATCTCTACTATTCCTCGATAAGGCCGAACCTAACTAGTTACATGACAGGAGCAGGTAAATTATTGTTATTTAAGGTATTTAGATTAATGACAATCGGACAATTTTGACGTGTTTACAGAATTTTCTGTTTATTAATCTAGAAGGATGGGAAAAACAGGAGAATAGGTTGCTATTGATTTACGTAGTCAATTGTTTCTTCAGTGGCCAAAAAGTTTTCCTGGAGCGAGGAAATAGCTCCCTGAAAGTACATTTCATTTTGAAATGAAATAGGTTGTATGTCGATTCAAACCTTCGGGAGACGAGGGCAGTTGAATTCTACAAACGGCCGTAATGGCGATTATCCCATACTTTCTATAAGCTATCCAGGAAGGTTTTGGTAAACTCCAGTTATGGGTAAGTTGTTTTAAGATGTTTGTGAATGTAAAATTCCAATTAGTTTCTGGAGCCGAGTTCGGCATTCGTTTAATGTTCACATTTCATATTAAGTTGTTTTGATAAATTAATTTCCGTATCGTATATCGTATTTTTATGTCATACTAGTTCAATATTGTGTTTTTATTGCTTAGATACCAATTACATAACAGTGTACTTTATCCCCGTGCGGGCATAAAGTTCACTTTATGGCCCGCGCGGGCATAAAGACATAAAAAAGCAGTTTTTGCAGTAAGTAATATTTATTATAAAAATATACAAAATATGAAATTAAAGTATTATGTAATAACTACTTAACAGTATTCAATTCACATAAAACTAACAATTCTAGAAAGATCCGATGATCGTTAGATTGCCTAATTCACGTTTCTGTAAGGAAAAGCCAGATCCAGACGCCTGCCAGCATCCGAAACCTAATTTTTTGAAAATATACTGCCCTCTAAATATCCTTCAGCAAGCGACGTGCTCTTCCATCCACCGTGGCGCTTCAATGTGGTCATACTGGCTCCAGCTTTCTCTAGAAGAGTTGCCGATGTTCGACGCAGAAAGTATTTGTTCTGAACAACCACGTGGTCGTAAAGACATGTTGGCTCTTATCAGCTTCAAACTGTTTATTTCGTCTTCGTCAACAATGGTAAAAACGCGCTTTTTATCGGTTTTTGCCTCGGGTACGTTTACTACAAAAACTGATTTTCTACCTTCTACGTGAGTAACTAGCATATTCACAAGGTTCTTGCCGTCGATATCCACCAAATACACCCAATATTAATGCAACTTTCTACATTAAAAACGTCTCATTTGGTGCTTCATGAATAAATTTTAAAACATCTTCTCTAGACAGAACTTTACTTTTTTGGCTGGTATCATTTTGATTGTTGCTTAACTTATGGTAATTAGCGATGTTAATATCCTTACTTAGCATTAAAGCCTTCTTTATGATTGAATATTTGGACCATAAGGAACTCGGAGAAAATATTTCAGCGAGATCGTCGAAGTATCCAAGGAGCACAGTTTCATTAATATGTTCTACACAGTTTTCTGTCATCCAGTTTAGTAATTTCTCATATCCTTTGTCGTAAGCGTCTCTCGATTTCTTAGGTAACAAGTTATGTGTTGCTTTCTCTGATTTTTTTGCAAGTTCGTTGGGAATTTCAAAACTTTTCTGCATTTTTTACTTTTTAACTTTTTAAGTTTGACATCATTTCCCTAGCAAGGATAACATTTACTACCAATAACCTACTAGTATGACATAAAAGTTTGTATGCACCGTGCATATTAATACCCTTGTCACATAAATAATTATTGTGGCGAAGCCGGAGTCACTTTTACTCCGAATAATACACTAATTTTTGTATTATGATTAAACTTAAAAAATAAATACTGTTTCTGCTCTCCTTCGAAAATGTCAAGAATCTCGGTCCACTGACAAGCCGCAAAACGCGCTATTCTGGTAATGTCAAGAATTGCTAGGAAATTGCAAACACTAGTCAGGGAATATTACTTTTTCAGCCTAGGACGGACTGTTTCCTCTCAAAAAAATTATTATTTTATAAATTTTTTTGATTGCAGAAAAAATAGTTTGTGTACTTCCGCGGAAAAGCACACTATCGGACTCGAATGCGTAACTTTTCCTCCTAAGTACACAATATATTATATTTTAAATTCCCCAGTGGCTGCAAAAGTACAACAGTTATCAAGGATTATTTTGATTTATTTATGGAAAATATTGTCGACATGTTCGAAAATTGACAAATATGTTACATATAACATGCCAGAATGTGTAAACATATCCTATATCGACATCGGTTGTGTAATTTAATGTATTGCTTCAATAGCGTTTAACTGGATAATTTTTTAAAACCTTTATTATTTAATCCTGTAATCCTGTAATTTGTCCAATAGCAGGCGGTAAAAACCGATGAAGCTATTGCTGCATTTAAGTATGTTTTTTTTTGTGTTTGTTCAGGTAGAACTGTTTATGCACGGTAGTGTATCATTCTCACTGCATTATTCTTAAGTTCCCTGTCTAGTCTATTTTTGAATGCGTTGACACTTTGGACTGTCACTGTCTGTTCTTCCAGTGCATTCCATGAATAAACAACCCGGTTACTTATAAAGTTTTTTTAGGAAGTTTTGCTGCTTTTTCTTTTTCGAGTTTCTTGGAGTGCCCACGAAGATTGTTTTGGTTTTGTATGAAGATCTGTCTGATGTTGCAATTATAGTGATTTTGTATGTTTCAATTAAGTCTCCCTCAAAGTTGTTAGTTTTAGTCTTGTCAATCTTTCTGTGTATAGAAGGTCTCGCAACTCTGGTGGTATTTTTGTAACTCTTCTTTGTATTTTTTCTAAAACCTCTATGTCTTTGATATACTATGGATTCCAAACTGAGAAAGCATACTCAAGCTTTGGTCGAATATAACTTTTGTATAGTTTGCCTATCATTTCTATTGAGTGGTCTTTAAATGCTTGTTTAATGAGGTATATAAATGAATTGGCTTTTTTGGCAATCTTCGGAATGTGGTTTACCCATTTTAAGTCTGAGGTTATCATGACTCCCAGATCGTTTTGTTCTGTTACGGTTGTCAATATCTGATTGTTCCCTTTATATTCTTCATTTGGATTGTTTGGACCAATTTTCAAGACTGTACATTTGGATTCATTCCCCAGTCTGAAGACCATTTCTCAACAGTCCTCAGGTCAGCCCTTAGCTGCCCTACATGCTCTAACGGATTTGTATAGAGTTTCCCACATCTGCAAAGTTCTTCATATTAGTTTCAATGAGATTCGTAAGATCAAACAAATATGATGTAAAGAGCATTGGGCCCATGACTGAACCTTGCACAACTCCACTACTCACAAGGTGATCATTTGACAACACACCATTTACTCTCACTTGATAAAATCTCTCATACAGCAGGTCTTCTATTAGTGTTAAGAGTTGGCCTCTTACTCCAAAATGCTCCAACTTACCGAGAAGTAGATTATGCGAGACTCTGTCAAATGCCTTCTCATAATCTAGATATATTATGTCTGTGGGCTGGGATTTGTCATTGTCTGTCCAGTCTTGAAGACATTCTAACAAATTTGTTGCTGTAGAACGTTTGGAGAGGAATCCATGTTGTGAGGGTGGTATGAGATTTTCTTCGAAGAAAAATTATGTCAGTTCTGCCACAATAATATTTTCCATGCATTTTAGTGGATTGCATGTCAAACTAATAGGCCTACAGTTTTGTTGCTTGTGACGGTCACCCTTTTTGAATAGTGGAGTGACTATCGATTTTTTCCACTGCTGAGGAATTTTTCCAAGGGTTAGACACTCCTGCATAGCTTCAGATAGTCGCAAACTAATTGACTCACTACAATTCTGCAATACAACTGTAGGTATCTCATCCGGGCCTGGACTGGAGTCTTTTTTCATGCACTTAAGGGCTTGTTTGACTTTTTCCTCATTGAAGATTATTGGCTCAAAGGAGCGTTCAACCCTTCTACGGTCTGGCAAAACAGGGAGAGTAAGGTTTTTCTGAGAGAAGGCCTGATCAAACTGTTCAGCAAACTTTTCAGCCATGGTTTTGCTGTCTAAAAGCTCATTTGTTATGGGGTCCTTCAGAGTAATTGTGGTCACTTTTGAATTCAGATTTCTGCTTATATATTTAAATACTCTTTTGGGCGAGTCAGCATTGACTAACCCATGCTCATATATTTTTCTTGCCCCATCTAGTTTCGGTTTTAAATCATTGTTCTGTATTGTATAGACACTGTAATTTTCTTCTGTTCTGTTGCCTCTGTATTTATCCCATAACTTTCTTTTTTTGTTGATTTCTCTGAATATTTTCTGGTTTATCCATGGCTTTTGTTGATTTACTCGTACTGACCTCAATGGTATGTGTTCATGTACAGCACTCTTCAAAGTTCTCTCAAAGCTCTCATATTTAGACACATTTAAGCTTTCAGGTTGTTGTCTGATAAAGTCATTAATTTTGTTGTAGTCTGCAGTGTAGAAGTTTCTTCTCTGGACTTTATGAGTTGGCTTTGGTGGAAGTCTAAGCTGTGTTTTGGCAGTAATAATAACATAATCGCTGCGGCCGATAGGAGCTTCTGATCTTAGTTCAGAAACAGAAACAGAAACACAACAGAAATATCTAGCACAGAACACTGATTGTTCCGGAAACGAGTTGGAAAATTTATTATTTGAGTTGCATCTGATTCTTGGTACATATCCATGAAGTCTTGAGTTTTCTTATCTAGTGGGGAAACTGTGAGGTTGTCCCAATTTATGTTAGGGTAGTTGAAATCTCCGATTATAAACGTTGGGTTTTTTTTGTGGTAAATGCTGTTCTGATCGTGGAGACCATTTGGGTATTGCCTTGCTCATCTGTGGTAGTTGCTGGCCTATAGATGCACGCTACAAGGGCTTTGATTTTGGCTATTTGTATATCTAACCAAACTGCATTTATTTGCACATCTGTTAAGTATTTCTGAGAGAGACTACATCTCACTTCATGCCCGTCTACTTAATCTTTAACAAAAATACATGCTCCGCCTCCTCTTTTTTGGTTTGGCCGATCACTTCTAAAGATGCTGTAACCTGCTAGATTTATGATGCTGTCATCTAATCCTTCCCTTAGCCATGTTTCTGTTAGCATGACAACTGTTGGGCTTTTTGCAATTACCCTTGCCTTCCATTCATCAAATTTGTTTACCACTGAACTGAGGTTGCTATACCAAAATGAGATCTCAACTACCTCAACCAGACTTAGTTTTTTGCAAGTTTTTCTAGTATTTTGGGAATGCCATTGACGTATTTTATTATCAGGTTTGATTGTCCTTCACCCTTTTTCCTTTCCAGCCCTGCCAAAGTCTGCTTTAGGTATTTCCGTTGGTTTTAGGTTTGATCACCTTTAATGTAAACTCCAGGAAATTTTTCCTCCAATGTCTTTCTATTTTTAAGAGCTTTCAATGCTTCCTGTCTTGATGGTAATACTACTTTTATTGGCCTTTTTTTATTTGGTGCCTCCTTTCCAAGTCTATACACCTTGGCAGTCTCCGGTATTTTTAAATTAAGTCACACATACATTCTACTTATAGTTTCTTTATCCACCCTCTCTTTCTCCTCTGCATTGGCCTCATCCACACCAAAAAAGATTATATTGTTGGCTCGGCGTTCTCTTTTCCTCATCTCAAATAAAGTTGGCTCTACTCCCATCTCAACCCCACTTTCTACTGGCATTTTGATGTTTTCCATTTTTTTCTAGATTTTTTAAGGCATCAGCATAGCTCACTGCAGGAATTGTGACTTTTGCACTATTTCTTGGATTTCTGGGAGCTTATTTATGGTTTCTTTACAGCCAGGGCAGAGATAAAGTGTAGCTCTAGAAAGGCTCGGAATAACTCTTATATATCCGGCCATTGCACCAGTACATTCGCTGCATATGGTCCTCTTGCAAAAATCACATGGAAAGCCAAACAGCTTTCTTCTTTCCTCCCTCAACACACATATTTTTGAGCAGTTATAGCAATCCTGTGACATCCCAACCTCACAAACTAATTTTCACAGTTTTATTTGCTTGTTCACAAAAATACTACTTTTCTATATTTTGTTGTTGTTTAAAATGTGTAGTTTTATATTAAAAACACAAAATGGTTCCAATCTGACGCGGATGAAAGCCGATTTAACTCAATTCAAAATTTTTTGTAAACAAACAGTCAACACACACATAACCTCAACATCATATTTGAGCAGCTCTCGTAAAAAGTATATTTCGTCGTCGTGACGCCTGAATATAGGCAACTACTTATTTGGAATTGGTTGCTTATATTCTGGCGTTAGAAAGAACACGTTTTACAAGGAAGCGCTGAAGTAGCTGCGCACTAATCACTGCGCATGAGTTATGATGTCACATCCCCTTACACACTTCCGTCCATTTTCCCGAGATTTATGCTCATATCGCCGCGTAAGATGTTTACACATCAAAAAAACTCATTAATTGATCGCATAAATCAGCGGCAGTAAAAGTGCTTTTTCTACCGCTGAACTTAAACTTCGTGTATCGGGTGATAAAAAGTTAAATAAAGGATGCTGTGCCCCCTTTGTTAAAGGTTGCAGGTGTGTCTTTTATCAATTCGTTTCAAGCCTACAACCTGACGATTTAAGTATAGCCTAATTTTTTTGAAATCTTGTCATTTTTCATATAACTTTTCATAAATAACCCCAAAAATTATTTCATATCTCACTCCAGAAAATGTTTAGTATTTTACCCGTGAATATTTCGAACAAAACGGTTATATATCCTTTGAACGAAATTGAATTAAATGAAATTAAACAAACAAATTATATATACGAAATAAGAAAAATCAAAATACATAGAAAACAAAACCACAAAATAATGGGATACAATTTAAATCAATTTTGAGGCAAAGACTGACAGAGGTAGACAACCCTTAAATGAATTTTAATTTTCTATTCTGTTATAGCGACAAGAAAATTAAAAACATGTTAGTTAGACTAACGCACGTGGTGCGCCCAATTTGCTGCCTACTAATTTTCCTAAAGTGCAATTATAAAGACGGTTCTAGTCAAGGACTAACAATGAAACGCTAAGTTGCAAAGTATCTCGCAAAAATCTAATACACTTACGCAATATTTTCGAAAGTTTCAGATAAAAACATATTAGGCCCTTAGTAGTAGTTACACTCCTCTGTAAAATGCAACACAATTTCAAAATTACTTGGTGTTTTTTTCAAAATGTAAATGAAATTTAGATATCTTACTGTATATAATCCGATTTTGCACCTCCTACAAATAAAACGGGTCCATGAAAATCCACATTGTGAATATCGGGAAATGACGATAATTCTTGAAAATGTTCAAGTAGGGCTTTGTTGTTAAATCGCCATGAATAACTAAAACATTCAAAATATAAACCACATTATTTAATAGACAAATATCAGTTTGCCCGGTTCTAAGTTAAAAACCTGCGATTAACTATTTAAATAATCAATTAATTTGATTCCGCATATTTCGATTGGCTGGGAGCAACTCCGTTTCCAGGCAAGTATGGTGCAGGATGAACTAGAAAAACGGTTCGGCAGGCCTTGCGAGTTCGCAACATTCGACTCTTGTAGAGAAAATGTTCTAGACAGACCCGGGAGCTAAGAAAATGATCTATATGAACATCACCTAGTCGCGAACGTGTCTCGATTTGAATGGCTTAGAGTGGCCAATCGGCAGCCTTCTTATAGACGAAGGTGAGCCTATACGGAGAGGCTAAATATAGGGCGAATCGTTTACGTTGGTGGTTGCACAATGGGAAATAATAAATGGTAAAAAATGGTTGTGTGCATGGCTATCCGCTCGCTTCGGAGGAACAATCAGGCAAGATTAACCCAAGGCATGCCCAAAATCAAGAAAATATCATTTGCGCTATATTTAGCCGCTCGTGAGTCATGAACTGATGCCGTTAGTACTTCATCCAAATTTATGGATTTATAGTTTCACCTTGGTTATTAACACTGACTCGCCGGTACAAAATTCTACCCAACAAACATGTTCAGTTTTAATGAACTTTTCTTTAATTTGTAAATAATTGTGTGAAAATGATCATTTATTGCCCAATTTTCAAAATAAAACTATTGTTATCGCAAAAGCAATGCATTGTTAACAATCCCAAAATATTAGACAATCTGACACTTGTCAGATTGGTTTCCTACAGTGTTTGAACCGAGTTTAAACTCCTCGATTACCTGCCAACTATGGTTCTTTCTGCAACTGATGAAGCAACATCAGAATAAACACCAGCTTTGGTATAACAAAGCCAAAGGAGTTTTGAAAAAGAGAAGGGATTATTATTCAAAACCTTTTATTCTTTAATTCTCTGTAGTTTCATCTATTTCGCCATAAAACCTGCATTCAGGTTCAATGATGAGCCCAATGTTATGCGAGTAATAGTTAACTAGCTAGTGTTCAGTCAGAACACCGGTCATGGTCCTCAAAGACTTCATGTTTAATTTAAAAAGCTTATCAACATCCGAGCCTCTCAGGGATATGGATATAAAAGTTTCACTGAAGACTTACGGCATTGACATTGATCATTAACCCAAACTAAGCGTAGGTTCAAGCTGCAGGAAGGCAGTGCTACTACCTTGCCGTATATTGCCACCGTAGTATAAAGCAAATACACAATACGATGAACCTTCTGTATGGCACGGTCCTCTGTATGACCCTATTAATGTCCCTCCAAGTCAGTTGGGAGTCTGTGGAAACTCCTAGCCAGGTCCAGTATTCTGCCATAAAGAGTTGATCTCCATCGGGATGCTCTCCCTACGGTTAAACATACGAAAATACCGATAGACCATGTTGACGGCACCATTTCTCCACTCTCAAAGCGGCCCTCTGCATAAACCCCTTGTCAATGATTGGGTCAGTTATCACAATAACGAAATACCATCTGCAACATGCACACTCCAAAAGTATATCCAGAATCTAGCCTTGGACTGATACAGGTGGGTGGATCGGTTTCCACCTCTTGTGTGTGCCTCCACCATCTTGTGCTCTGCCCTCACCTGATAGTATGAAATCCA
Organism: Pissodes strobi; assembly: GCA_016904865.1. Taxonomy (NCBI): domain Eukaryota; kingdom Metazoa; phylum Arthropoda; class Insecta; order Coleoptera; family Curculionidae; genus Pissodes; species Pissodes strobi. The sequence continues at coordinate 250,493 of MU182932.1, forward strand.
TTGCAGTCTCGTAACTATTATCACCCGGTTTGGTTATGAACGCCACTCGACCATTTGCCAGTCTTTGAGGATATAACGGAGTGCCAGGCAGGTCCAAAAAAGAAGTAAAAGACGTACTAGTAACGGCTCCAGACTCTGTAGACACAGGCAAAATGACGAGCAAACGCATCAACATTACCTTAACCATTTGAAATGACTTCACATCGTGGTGACAAGATATTTATATTTGGCCCGTATTTTTAAACTTTCCACTGATTTGCTCGAAATTATTGCTTATGTATCTCTTTCTTTTTTATGAAACAATCCCGAAGATAATTCGAGAAACGTTTTGGACATTTATAATCGCTAAAAATAGTTATCTTGGGTATAAATATATTTAAGAATTTACTTAGAATTGGAATATTCCTACAGGGAAATTAATTCACATAATTTCAAATTGAAGAGGCCCCAAAAGGATATTAACATCTCAAACTGTTCCAAGATATTGCGGAAACATCCAACGTTTAAAAATTTCAACTACCCAAAATTTGTACTCACGCATGGGGTAGCAACTATTATGGCTTATTTTATAGAAATGTATATATATTTTACCTTCCATCTGTTTTCTGTATCAAATTCATTAATACCAACGACATAAGTCCTTTATTCTTTACTATTCGTGACAGGCAATTGACTACATGAGCTTTGGCTTGCTGCATTGGCAAATTTGGTGGAAATACTAAATTATTCAGAGTTCGAAATATCTCTGGGAACACTTTAAAACTGTGACTGGTGGTAATTGGAGATATTTCAGACACAATTAATTTCTCCACTATTTCAGGCTGGAAATAATACGTTTATTTATTTTGAGCACTCAAATTAAGGAGGAAAGAGGCAATAAGGGTAGTTATTAGTACAAATATCAGGGAGCACCATAAAATCCAGGCTAACGTACTATCCCCCTCTAATGTTTCGAGGTCTATTGTTATTATATTGTTTTTAAGTATTGTTTGATTAAACTTTTTTAGTTTCTATGTCGTTTTTTATGAAATTTTTATGATTTTCATTTTTATTTTCGATATCAGTGCTAATTTTGGTTTCAAA
>MU182933.1:0-36205 GCA_016904865.1 Pissodes strobi
AGATAAATATTTCATAACATGTTATATGTTTATAGATGGATAACTCTTCCATAATATATGTTTTAAAGAAAACAAATTTAAATCTGTCAAAATTATTTGTTTACCTATACCCTAAATATCTGTATTAGTAAATTGCCTGTAATATTTTTGTATTCAACTAATCAAAACTAATTTACAGAAAGCTAAACTTTACATATTTGTAGCTTTAATTTTATCTTTACCAAAATATTTGAAAATATTATTAATGATACTATTAAAAATTATTTAATAATAGAACTTCATATCAGGAAAACATTTTGGATTCCAAACAATAAATCAACAAAAGTTGCCATTTGCTATTTAGCTAACAGTATTTCTAGTTTCTACAGATAAATTGATAATAGGAAGCGTTGTATTTATATATTTTTAAAATTAGCAAAAACATTTGATACAGTAAGTTATATAAAATTGTTAAAAAAATTGGAAAAAGAGTATATATAATCTAAATGAAAAGTTATCTAAATAACAGAATTCATTATATTATGAAAATTGGAAATACAATTAGTAATCCTAAAATTGGAACTGTAGAGTACCCCGAAGTAGTGTAGTATGTTTTCTCTAATTTAAAGTGTAAGAGAAAATTACATAATTTTACTGATGTTCAGTTGTGAGTTACCAGCACCGAATTGGAAAATGATTTTTTGCTTAAAAAATAAAACAGATTTTATTACAACTAAAATTAGGTTTGATAATAATTTATTAGCAATATATTTTAAAAAACTAAATATGTCTGATCTACTCGATATGCAAAAATATCTACCCAATCTAAATATAATTTTATTGATATGTACAATGATATTGAGAAAGCTGTTATACTTAGGAATAATAATTTCCGATACACACCTAAAATGTAATTTAAAATTACTTATATAAATAAAGGGTATTTTACCAGTATTCTATCATTTAAAAAATATTTAAAATTTAAGTCAATATGAAATATTACAATATCCTTAATTTATGTAATATATTTAAATTTTGGAATTCTGAGTTGAGATGAAGCAAAAAATAAAGTTTTTAACGTGACGCAAAAGTTACTTTTAAAAATTATTTATAATGGAAAATGTAATTATCCATCAGATATGCGATTCCAGAAAAGTAGAAACATGGGCGTTCTAGAACTATTTTGTTACAATAGATGCATTTGTTACATATCGAGTTACATATGCATTAAAAAATAAAAAATCAGTTCAATTTAAAATGTATACATATTAAATATTACAAACTTACACATCACACTGGACAAAAAACAAAACTACCATAAGGGGAAAATAAATATCAATGGACAAAAGCAATTTATTAAATTCATACAAACTTTTTAAATATAAAATCTTTAAACGAATGAATAATAAATACGCAAAGGTAAACATTTCATAGCATGTTATAATTTTACTATTATAATTTTGCATTTCGTGAAATAAGAGATTACGTAGGTACGTATTTCATATCATAATATAAGATGCTTTAAAACGCAAATTTAAATCTATCAATTTTTTTTTGATATTTTTGTATTCAACTATTTAAAAATAATATTTGTAAAAATAGAAATTTTAAATTTTTCAAGGTATAGGTATAGGGCTGTAAAAACTGTCTTTAGAAATACTTATCCTGTACATTTTAAGAACACCTTGTAATAAGTAATATAGCAAACCAATGGAGATTTTGGTTTTATAATTGATGGCACGCTTGAATTACCATACCTTTATCGCATTACTAATTGCTAATGGCGGGCCTTTTAAGATTTTTTACATTAAACTGTTCGGTTAAAATCTGCTGAACGCAGTTTAGATTTCATATAAGAAGTGCTCGTAAAACGTAACGTAATGTTACGCTAATAGGCTGAAACACGGCTCCTTCTTAGGTATTCTCATTCCGTAAATCAAAACTTTTACACACTCAAAAAAAAACTGTTCTATTATCTACTATTCCTTCAAGAACCGTTGCCCGAACTTTTCGACGAGATTAGCTCAATACAGACCTCTATTATCATAATGCCTAAAATTATGGTTGTCATCGACATAACGTGTATAATTTCACGACCGTACATATTTAATTTTGTCATTCTCTTCCGAACTTTCGGGCCGAAAAAGAAAGAATCAGATTATTATTCGCCGGCCGTCTATTATTTCCTTTAATCCCGTGTAATTTGGCCCGGCCCCACCCGGTGATTAGTCCCCATTGGTATGGAAGGACACATGTCGATAAAATAGAAATCTATCTGTGCAATCGAATTGAAATATATTATTATTCCCGTTCTGGCTAGTGCAAACTCGTCCAGATTTTTCGAATACGCATTCTGTATCTTAAACTTTACGGAGTTCCCATGGATGAAAGTGATTATGTTATGGTGAATTTAATTTAAATTTTATTCGATCACCAAACAGAGAGACACCTCCTCTGACCAAAATTGATAAAGTTAGTTGTGGAACGTATATCTGAAGAAAATTAGTTGGTTATAATAAAAGAGAAATTGACTAGGTACGGTAAACATTTATTGGTATATGTTCAGGAGATGAAGATAAACTGGCACTGACTATGAAAGAGTACAAGATCTACCTGAAAAAGTAGCTTCATAGAACAGTAGCACAGTAGCACAGTAGAACAGTAGAACAGGGCACAAATTATCACAAACATATCAGATGGAGGAAGGCAATCAGAATTTAGTGTACAAATAATAAAATTGGTGCAATAAGTTTAAGTGCGTAAACCAAATAAAAAGTAAGTTAAGACGATGGTTCACGAATTAAATCTGGATAGAGGTGCTTAAGTGCATAGTGAGTGTATACTTTCATCTATGATATAAATGATCTGAAACAAAATCTTGGTAATAAACGTAGAATGAACCAAGAAACTATAGAAACAAATTGCTAAAAATCTCCTTAAAATATTTCAAATGAACGACAAATTAAAAATCACAAGAGTACAAATCTGTTGATTAATATTTTCTGGAACAATAGATAGAAGTTGCTATAAATATCTCTTCAAGACAATTTGAGATAATATATACCTAAATAGAAATTTCTTAAAACAGTTTCTGATAAGCAAAGGTACCTATATGTAAATATCGAAAACCACCAGACCGAGACACTCTGGAAGAAAGCAGTTTCCATCTAAGCTCTAAATCGAATTACTGGATATCTCCTTAACTTGCTTAACTGAATGTATAAGTTCAGAAAATCTAGACCTGAATAATCTTGAGACAATTGATTGGATCTGTAACAGTAAGTCTCTAGAGATATCCTTAAGATGCTTTGATATGAACCGTCTAAGTCAAACAATCTGGAAAAGATTAATTCTTTACTGGATCCATAGAAAGGAAGAATAGTCTATTGTATAATCAAATAACGTCAGTCAAATGACATCAGAATAGGACATGGAGAGTGGAGATGACTAATTCCTTACTGGAGCTGTAGAGATACGTTGGTTTCTGGAATCTGGAAATGGTGAGAGGGAGGCCTTGAAAGGCCACGGCACTTAGGCCCCATTGGGCCCCCTGGACATCCTCCTAGGGCCACCAATCCATCTAGACCATCGTCTAGCCTGGTGTTGTAAAAAGGCGGCGAGGTTACCTGAGGAGGCTGTTCTGAGAAAAGCCATGGTTGGCCATCGTTCTCCCAAAATTGATTCCTTTAATTCCGAAACAGCGTCGCAATCGCAGAGCAAATGTTCCACTGTTTCGTCCCGTTGCTCACAGCCTCTGCATAGAGGTGTCTCGCATAATCCCATTATGTCGAGATGCTTTCTTAGCTGGCAGTGTCCAGCCCGAATTCCCCATAAGTCGTAGGTTGGTCCTTGACATACCCAGATATGCCTTTGCGCAGACTCATTGGAGTAGCTTACTAGCTCCCTGGAAAGTCGACAGCTAGTTTTTTCGTCCCATCTTCATGGGTGATATTTTTTATCATATGTATCAACGTCGCTATAGGTAGGTTTGTAGGGCCAGTTCCCATAATATTTGAACCGGCTGCCTTCCTAGCCAATTTATCCACTAATTTGTTGCCTTCGCACTGTGCATGTGCTTAACTCAGCACAAAGAATTTCTGTTTTTGTGGGCGGCATCCTCCAGTGGATTGTGGCATTCTAGTACTGACCTGGCCGTAAGTTTATAACTTTTCAGAGCCTGTAGTGCTTGTCTACTCTTCGTGTAGATTTTAATATCCTTGTCCTCAGTATTCCTGGGAACAGTTTCTTTTGCAGCTATGGATGTAGCAGCAAGTTCAGACTGAACTATGCTTGCGTGTACCTCCATAGAGCATTTGAGTTTAATTCACAAGCTACGAGAGTAAATTCTACAGCCTGCTCCTTTCTTGGTTTTTGAGCTATCCACGAAAATGTTAACCGCACCTTCGGTTATACGCTAGTTTGATTTTATATGAATATCGTAGAGTTTGTCGAAGACAAAATTGGAAGATATGCTGTCTGCTCTGGCCTGCAGTAGTGGCAGTCTTCCGATTCCCTTCCCACAGGCGGCATCTAGTCTCTCCACACTCTACGCTGGGTTGCACATCAACGACTCTGAGCCTTAGCAATGCAGTCAGAGCCACCTCCTTTAGATGAATATCTAGGGGCGGCAAGCACAACATTACTTCCATGGCTCTGGTTGGGGTTGTTCTCATAGCTCCCGTTGTGGTTAGGCAGCCAGTTCTCTGTACCTGGCTGAGCTTAGGCATTCGCGTTTTTTGTTGACTCTTGGGCCACCAAATTACGGCTTCATAGGTAATCATGCATGGGTCTTATGATAGCAGTATAGATCCACATTACGACCGCGGGTTTCAGACCCTAGGTCTTTCCCACAGTCCTGCGGCACTGTTCATAAGAAATTTATGCCTTTTTTAGTCTTCGTTCTAAATGAAGATTCCAGACAATCAATTATTAGAATCTAAAATAGGAAAGTGCACACCGTTTCGCTCTAAGTTTAGTCGTTTAGATTCTACAGCCTATCATATTGTGTAAAATGTCAATTTGCAAACATTAATATTTCGAAAACGGTTAGATTTAGACAAAGTATATATAATATATGTTATATGAAATAATTAGAATTTTTCGCATAATTCAAAATGTTACTAATATTTAGGATGTAGTGTTAAAAGTAACCAATAGGGCCATATTTATGTCAATTTTCGATTGTCGTTTGTTTATTTTCTTAACAGATTCGAACGATTTAAAAGAAATCCAAAACTTTTGTAAAAGCTAAAGAAGGAGGCAACTGAAAAGATTGCAAAATATTATAATAACTTGAAATCTAATTGTGTTAATCGCATTTTCATTTTGAAAAACTTTAGATTCTTCTCGCAAATTGCACGCAATCTAATCTAAACTAATCCAGACTAACCAAATCCATCCTAAAATAAACAAGGCAAATCCAAGCGTGTTTTGAAACATTTAAAAGCGCTTCCACTTGCAGCATTACACGAACTTAACTCTATTAAAATAGTTTCTGGAGACAACGCGAAAACTAAGTTTGAACGAATGCTCTAGAAAGATATTCACGTTCCGTGTCAAAATCAAGATCGTACGGTGGATAACTCAAGGTTTTGCCCTTCTTTTCTAGCTGTATCACCAGACGCAACGCCGCGCGTAACTCGTCCACCGATGTTCAGCATTCGGCCGGTATTCCACGAATGGTAAGCTCATAGATAAGCATCTCTTTTTTAAGATAATTAAGCTGCATATTAAAATCCATCGCCATTGAATAAAGAAGCAAAAATCAAACGCTGAAAAGAGAAAGAGGAGGAAAGAGAGAACGATATAAGGCGATTGAAGTCAGGTATACTTCCAAATATTCACAGTTAAGATAAACAAATTTGCAATAGTAGGTATAAATCACGCAAATTGCTAATACACAACTATAAAAATCAGCGTAAACAAATCAATCAGCTTGCACATCTCTTAGTAATATAAATGGTTCTATTTGGCTAACAATCAGGATTTCCCTCGTTAAATAACAAGACAGGATGGTGGTTAATCTAAAATCTGGAATTCAGTGATCAATACTTTTGAAATTGGCCCCTCGTTGGGCGCCAAAAATTGCGACACTAAACTAAACTATTCTCAACTATCCCAAACGTGATTTATAATATTTACAAACTCACTTTTGGCTCATTCAATCAACTAACCAATCTAAGAATAGCTAACTCAAATATCATTTGTAATTTTGAATCAGCCCTTTTTTAAAATATTATCAAACCCAAACTATTGTCATCTTCCGAGAGCGCGTCTAACCAAACGAACCCATATATATCCTAAACTAAACAAAGTAAAGCCAAACATGTTTTGAAATATTTAATAGCGCTCCTACGCGCATTTTGACTTCCAACCTAAACTATCCTCAACTAACTCAAACATGATTTATAATATTGAAAAATCTGCTTTTGGCTCATTCAATCAACTAACCCAATCCAAGAAAAGTTAACCCAAATATAATTTGTAATTTTAAATCTGCTCTTTTTTTAATATATTCAAAACCAAACTATTGCCATCTTCCGAGAGCGCGTGTATCCAAAATAACCCATATCTATCCTAAACTAAACAAAGCAAAGCTAAACATGGTTTGAAATATTTAAAAGCGCTCCTACGCGCACTTTGACTTTCAACCTAAACTATCCTCAACTAACTCAAACATGATTTATAATATTTAAAAACCCGCTTTTGGCCCATTCAATCAACTAACCCGATCTAAGAAAAGTTTACCCAAATATAATGTGTAATTTTAAATCAGCTCTTTTTTTAATATATCCAAAACCAAACTATTGCCATCTTCCGAGATAGCGCGTATAACCAAACTAACCCAAAGAGCTTATATGAAATCTAATACAAACGTGTAAAATATTCGAACCTGCCAATCTAACCCAAACGTATTTTATGATGTGTAAACCACTCAACTTAACCCAAACGTGTTTTGTAATATTTCAGTGCGCACTCACACGCACCGTTTCTTTCAGCTATCCAAACCAAACGTCTATTTTATTTATTTATTAGAAATTGGTGCTCTTATGATTCAAACTAATCCATACGTGTTTTATAATATTTATTTAAAAGCACTTACTAGAAGCAGCTTTTTATACAGTATCCACCTACACTGGCGGAGAATATAATAAATGTATTCAAGCATGTGTAAACAAGTTTTTTAGTCCTGTGTATAGTATATTTCAGCAAGGTAGACAAGTTTCAGGAATTCTATGAAAATGAATTGCGACATTTGAACTTCTAAGATCTGATAACGATATTTTGTGCCAGCCACTTAATTATTTCCCCATTTGGATGTTTGATCGCATTATGGAACTGTTACGCCCTAATAACATACAAATTGCTAGAAATTTACTCTTCGACAATGGAATTTGTCTAAAAGTATCGAATTGGACAATGTTCAGTATTTTTGTTCTAAAAAGAAGGGGAAAATGGCCTCTGATCTTAATGGGATGATTATTACTAATAAAAAAACCCTAGAACCTTACAAAAATAGACGAGACTTCATTGAATGAACTTTTTAGTTATGAACTAAAAAATTGGCAATAAAAAGAGATGCCAACCAGTCAAATATAAAATGAGGACGGTTCATATTGAAGGAGTAGAAGTCACTGGAAACGGCGCAGAAGAATTATTGATAGTTCAATTATTGGTGCCTTAACGTTTCAGTAATTGTCTGCAAAAATAGTGGTCATCTTTGGCGAATCAGGGAGATTAATATCCACATCAGTATCTAGATCACGCCGAAGTGAGGAACAGCTTTAATTACCGAGTTGCCTATAAAATACAAAATCTAAGTCTTATGCATCCATTGAATGTACTGTTACTTGCAACTCTTACAGATTAGGCGATACTAGATGATATTACTAAATGCCTTAGTCAAGATACAAATCATTGGACGATTTCGGAGACACCGTGTAATTTTAGTAAGGGGGGTTAAACTCCCTCTGATGGAAGGGTGTCGTATCGGTGCTGGACCTTTACACGTGGGAGGCTTGTTTTATTGAGAAATAAAGGGCTGTTTCCGAAGATATAAAATAAATGACCCTTCCTAGAGGCAGACAGGAAGAAAATTGCTGAATGGTGTAGTAATTTTGGTAATTTCAAGGATTCTTACACATATGCAGCGCGGTGGCAGTGAGATTGATTTATTAAAATGAAACGTTTTTAGGTGGGCTGAGTTACAATTTATATGGAGAGTAAGCTGGTGAACAAGTTACACGGTTACTCGTTACAAAACGTAACATACAAAACAGAGCATAGAGTAAACACTATGATAATAAGAATAACATGGAAGGTACGAAGGTACTCGACTTCGTACGTAACTACTTTTTGGTGGATCCTCTCGAATCACATCACATAATATAGAAATAGGATATCGCTCAGAACTACTTAGACTTTTCATATGTTCAGTATTTATTTGATGCTCTATCGTGATGGACCACGATAGAGCATGAAACGGTTTACCGGCGTGTGCCATTTAAAGTTTCTTTAACAAAATATGAAAATAAATCATACATACTTACAAATATAAATGCAGATGGTAAGTAGATATATCTATATACAAATCGTATTGTATTTCAATTGAATTTTAAATGCACTTGTAATTTACAAAAGAGCGATTTTTTAAACAAATTACTACGATGAAAAAAAGTCCAAAACATTCAAAGTGCTTTTATACCTATACTATACCTCCAAAACACTCGAACATTTAAAGCAACTCTAAAGCGAAGTAAAATGAAAATACATTTTTTAAGGTTTAATAAAGTAAAAATAAACTTAAATGAAATAAATTAAAGCTGGACAAACATGTGGTAATATAAAATATTATGAGACTCATGCGTCTTATACCTAATATACACTGTACAGGCCTGTAGGCTAATCTGCGTTTTTATATTGTGCAGATGAAATTCCACTTCTGGTGTGTGGTCCACAAACACACTCATTCTTTTAGAAGCAATGGACTTTCTTCCTATCGATGAGTCTGAGAAACTGAGAGTGAAAACAAAAAGGTGTAGCTGACCAATCCAACATCTTTTAAAAATAAAATTGACAATGACACTACAAGTCAAGTTCAGTTGTAATAGAACTTTTTATAGTAGAGGTCTTTTGATAGTTTTCTCCTGCAAATTCCCTATCGATACTCACGACTTTTTTGGCGCACTAATTTCAATAAGGTTTGGAAATCCGTGAAAAGTTTCGTTTCCAGAAAATTTAATAAGAATCGTTTAAATTTTTCGACAGTTATCGTGTATCAAAGCAAAGTATAAAAAATCGCACATTTGACCCAATAACTCGAAAACAGAATATAGGATCGCCATCAAACACGATTGACGATGGGTGGCCTCCAAGTGCTGCCTAGAAACCAGCCAAATCTTAGATTTCCACTGGCAGCCGTTTTCAAGTAAAACGAAGTTTACTCGAATGATCTATAGCCGAGTGTCACGCATTGCGCGTGACGGCTTATCCTTATTCACTACCCAGAAAAAAAAGTATGCTGAACTGAACGTACCTAAAGAAGTTTTAACTTCAAAAAAGTTCATCGTCAGAACTATTTTGGCTTTGAAGTTTAATCTGAACTAAACTAACCTAAGCTGTAAATGTGATTAACAAATCCGATCTTATCCGGCTGTCTCGATCTGTCGCTAAACAATACAACTATGAGAAGGCGGCCCTCCTCGATGCAGTGGATGCATACTTTAAAAAATAATCTGAAGTGAATTAAAATATACTCGTTTTTGACGTCCAACAATGAGGATTGCCATTAGGTAAACCCGAAGAAAGATTATTGTACAATACCCAGCCGCCGAATATTTAACAATTTTGTACAATGACCTATTAGAACTAATGACCCTTTAAAATGTGATGGTGCTGTAATCCTCTATAATAAAAAGAAAGATAAATATCTAGATGAGCGCCGATAGAAGACGTAACATGAAGCGTTCACACAATTTCATTGTGCAAGAGTGTCACGGACCATTGGGTGTACGCGACATCCGTAGGGACGATTAACAGGGGCGGAGACAAAATTATTCTGGCCATTTCATTGAAAAAACAAATAAAAAAATAACTTACCTACTTGACGTTTTGAATCTTTTTACGCATTTCTGTTGTTGAAATATAAGCATAAATAAATCATTTATTTTCTCACATATTATAACATCTAAGCTCGGATTATTTGGAACCTTTGGCAAAATGCACTGAAACAGAGTTTGATTCACAATACCGAAACCGAATTTTTCTACAAGTGTGCGTATTTAATGGCCTTATCACACGCATTTTAGTTCGTATAACTTTGAAGAAAATTGTAGGTAGCTGGTGAGAAAATATGAAAGTCTCAGGTTGTTTCTTTATAAAGTTAGAATATTTGTTTCATATTGTTCACGATTTTGATTTTTTTGTAAAAACGGAAAAAAAATTATAAACTTAAGAAACTCAGGAAAATGAAACCGAAGTCTGATAGTTCTCAGGAAGTCGTAAACATTGTAGAAAACCTATCTTCTCAATCTTTTGATAAAGCTGAATTGGATCTTTTAAACAAGGGTCTGAATTTTGCATTGCCTCCACCAAAGGATAACTTACTTGATATTGTAGGTAATATAGAAAGTTCTATTCAACATCTTCCTGACTCTACTAAAGGATTTGTTAGGGAAGCATGCAGAAATCAGATCTCAAAAAATGTAATTAATAATAATGTTAACTCTCGACCTGGAAAAGGAAAACGTTTAATCAAGAGATTGAAGGAGAAAGATGTTTTCTATCTAAAAGCTGACAAAGGTAATAAGGTTGTTATATTAGACAAAAGCGAATATTTTCAACGGGTTGATAATTTAATAGAATCCGGGCCCTATAACAGAATCTCAAAGAATCCATTATCTAAGATGGTAACACAAGTTAAAAACACTTTGAAGAAATGTAGCAACCTTATTTCTGATCAAATTAGATACAAATTATCTGTAAGTAATCCTACTATGCCGAAACTATATTGTCTTCCCAAGATTCATAAACCTGGGAAGGCAATGCGTCCCATAGTTTCGGCAATAGGATCACGAACTTATAATATATCCAAGTGGCTAGCAAACCAGTTTGAAAATTTACCTATAAAACAACAGAATTCAGGAGTACTTAACCTTAGATTTCATCAACAAAATTAAAGACATGATTCTTAATGAAGGTGAAATTTTAATCTCGTTTAATGTTAGCTCATTGTTCCCTAGTGTACCAATCCCACAGACCTTGCAATACCTTGGTGAATTACTTGAGATGAATAGTTTTGATAACGAAATCAAACAAGAATATTTAACTTTAACCAAACTTTGCATGGATCAAAATTATTTTCAATACAAAAATAACTATTACCAACAACTTGAAGGCACGGCAATGGGCAACTGTTTATCGCCGTTCTTAGCTAACCTTTTTATGAGTAAATTTGAAAATGAAATCAGTGAGGAGTTCGAATTTTTTCCAAGAGTATGGTACAGGTATGTGGATGACATTTTCGCGATTTTCGACACAAAAACCGCTAATATTGAAGATTTTGTAACAAAACTAAACAACCGTTTGCCCACCATTAAATTTACTTATGAAGTCGAGAACAATGGCCAGCTACCATTTTTGGATACTTTAGTGATTAGGAACGATAATAACACACTAGAATTTGATATTTATAGAAAAAATACTGCCACTAACCGATATATTCCTAATGACTCCTTCCACTGCGACCAACATAAAATGGCCAGCTTTCATTTTTAGTACACCGTTTAGTTAACTTTCCTCTTAGCAGAGAAAGATTCAATAATGAAAAGGAAACGATTAGGAATATAGCGAAAGTTAATGGTTTTAATACTAACTTAATAAATAAACTAATTAATAGACATTTGTTTAGAAAGACCATTCGTGATTCCACTTCTTTCGTTAATCAGGATGAAAATACAAAATATGTTTCGATACCGTATAATCCTCAGTATACTAGAGGACTCCAAAAAGTTTTTAAGGAAGTAGGTTTAAAATTAGTATACCAGACTCAGTTTAACATTAAGAAATTATTAGGTGGTCCAAAGGACAAAATTGAAATATTAGAAAGAAGTGGAATATATGAAATTGGATGTATGGATTGTAACCAAAAATATGTTGGGCAAACTGGAAGATCTATCCAGACGAGATTCAAAGAACATATAGCTCATTTAAAGTATGGTAGAACAAAAAAATCAAGTGTTGCCGAGCATGCTTTTGATAATAATCATAGAATAACAATTAAAAATTTAAAATTAATTCATAATATAACTGATAGGAGATTATTAGACGCATATGAAAGTATGGAAATTATTAGATGTAAGAATAGTTTAAATAGAGATAGAGGGCCTATTCCGTATAGTCCATTGTATTGGTTGATCAAGCGTGACTAGCGGGATCCCAGGATTGGTTCTTTCTAGTTCCGCTTGATTAAGCAAACAGTAGTATAAAAGGGAGTTAGGTAGATTTTAATTTTAGTTTTAATCATCTCCTGATGATGCTAACATGGTTAGCGAAACGCGCGTCGAGTGCAAATATTCTGTTTCGGTATTGTGGATAAAACTCTGTTTTAGTGCATGTTGCCGAAGGTTCCAAACCCCAACCTAGTATAAATGTTTTATTATGAAGAACCCTCGTATACATTAATAATTGTTGCTATAATACTAAAAAAATTAAATTAGCAAAAAAGGAAGTATTGATAGCATATTTTTTGGAAATGTCGAAATACCGGAAACCAAACACATTATTGTCCAGATATTCAATGATAAAAAGTATTTGTAAAGTTAAACAAGATTTGAATATTGACAAATTTGAGTAAAAATAATAATCACTTATTCAGTTAACTTTGAATTTCCCGGGTCAACATTCAGCACTGGTATAGAATACTGTTTCTTTATTAATTCTAGAAACAGCCCCGTCTCCAGGCTTTAGGCCGCCCGAGGCGAGCAGGATTTGGCCGCCCCTTACAACAGACCAATTAAGGAGTCAATAATGACCTATCCGGCGAATAGGCGCCCGCGCGGTTTTTTAACCGATAGGTTCCGATATAAGGAGATGACCTGCAAGGTCTATATTTTCATGGTAGATGTACCACGTGGGGGCTACCTGGAATTAAATCGGGGATGCCGGGGCTGGATTTTAAGAGGGGGTTTTGGGGGGCTATATGAAAATCGCGTGGTTTTTCGGGATTTTTGGCTAAACGCTCGGAGCAAAATATTGCCGCCACCAAATTACGTAACGCGGAGTCGGGGTTGGCTGGTTAGTGGGTACCCCCCACGCCCCCCGTTTCCTGAATTTTTCTCGAGAAGTAGGGGAAATCGCGAAACACGTTTTTTAACGGGTAGGTTCCGGTAGAAAAAAGAAGAATATCGGCAAACGGTAAAAACCATATTTTTATATCAACCTAACCTTCATTTTGTCCCATAGAAACCGGAGCCTACCTGGAACCTACCGGTTTTTTTTCAAACGACTTGAAATATGGCATGTAGGTAGAGGACCTCAAGGCCGACAAAAAAGGTTCTTTACGAAAAAAAAGAATATTCTTAGTGTTCGAGAAATCGGCCATTTAAATTCGACGGCCTTTAGCCCGTATAGGAGTCGTCGAACTTAAAAAATATATATATTTTTTTTTAAAAAAGGGAATTTTTTTCAAAAATTTGTAAATTTTTTTACCACCCTGTATATGCTTTTGAATATTTTATTTTTATATTAATAACATGTAAATGGACCCCTTTAATCGCTTCCGTAATAAAAACGGATATTTTGTTTTCAAAAAATTTTTCGAAAAAATTGACGGGTGTCGAAGAAAATCGAGATTTTCATTAAATCGGCTATAATTCGAAAATGGTAAGAGTTAGAGGTAAACTTTAAATGAGAAAAAGATTGGCTTCGTTGGGTACTATAATGTGCCGTATCTAGTTTGGTTGAGTTCGAAAGGTCGTATGAGTTTTCTGTACTTACTGAAATATTACGAAAAAAGTTGTATGTTTATAAAAATGTATTGTTTTACCACTCTGTATATGATTTTGGAAATTTTATTTGTACTTTAGTGATATGTAAGTGGATCCTTCTAATCGTTTCGGTAATAAAAAGGAGGAAAAAAATTGAAAAATATTTTTCTAAAAAAATTTATTTTGAAGTGGGTATTTTAGAGAAGAGTATTTGGGGGCGTGGAGTTCAAATTTTTGGTCTAAAAAAATCGCACGAGTTTGTTGTACCGAAATATTTTAAAAATAGGGGATTTTTTGGGAAAATTTGTGGTTTTAACACCCTGCATGTGATTTAAACAAAATTATTTGTACGTGGTTCCCTCTAACCGTTTCTGTAATGAAAGCGAAAACAAAATTTCAAAAATAATTTTCAAAAAAAATAAATTTTGTTTTGGGTACCCTAGAGAAGGGTATTTGGGGGCGTGGAGTTCGAATTTTTGATCTAAAAAATCGCACGAGTATGTGTACCGAAATATTTTGAAAATAGGGGATTTTTGGGAAAATTTGTGGTTTTAACACCCTGTATGTGATTTAAAAAAAAATTATTTGTACGTGTGTGACTTGTACGTGGATCTCTCTAACCGTTTCTGTAAAGAAATCGAACAAAAATTTTCGAAAAAAATTAATTTTGATGTGGGTACTCTAGATAGGGGTATTTGGGGGCGCGAAGTTCGAATTTTCGGTCTAAAAAATCGCACGAGTACGTATATGTAACATGCGCTCGCTCCTCGCATGTGTTACATGCTGTTCAGTAATCGATCAATCAATCGGGTTGCGTTTCGGCCATTCCTGAATCGCTTTAGGGCGATGTCGCCCGTCCCTAAAGAAGTGCTAAGTCGCGATTTTATATTAGCAGTTGCGACTGTTAATGCGATTTTTCATTCACTGCGAATTTAAACTGCTAATGCTAATTGCGAATAGACCGTTATGTTATATAGTGGGGTTTAATTTTTTAAGGCGTTGGTTATTATTGCATATAACGCGCGATGAGCTGCTTATAGTACGAATGAAGCGTTTTACATATTCATTGCGAGAGAGTTTATCGTGTTACATACAATCACATTAAAACTGTATATATATAAAAAATTAAAACGGTCGCCCCTAAAAATCGGCCTCGAGCTGCCTCGCCGCCTCACCCCTGGAGACGGGCCTGCTAGAAATCCTTCCTGTGTTTCGTGGTGATGATGTTTTTTTCTAATGGTTTATCAAATTTTTACCGTTTTCGTCAGTGAAAAATTTTTACATTTTCCGATTCTGACCTATTTTTTAAGCTTCAAACCGATTTCAATTAGATATCAGGTAATTAAATGCATAAATCATCTACATATTTTAACCTAAACGTCATTCTAAAATAGTGGAAGAGGTATTCCTTCAAAGTTCTCATAATGCATCGATAGCAAAGCTATTCAGACTCGTTAAATTACCGAAATATTGAAAACATTGGAAATTGTTTGCCACCCTGCATGTTTAAATTTAACCTTGATTTTCTCGGATTTCCAGATCTCGTTCGGAAAATT
Source organism: Pissodes strobi (assembly GCA_016904865.1). NCBI lineage: Eukaryota > Metazoa > Arthropoda > Insecta > Coleoptera > Curculionidae > Pissodes > Pissodes strobi. The sequence continues at coordinate 15,521 of MU182933.1, forward strand.
TGTATAGAACTTTTTCATAATAGAGATCGCGAGGTTTATGAATCTGGAATCGATTTATTGAAAATAGCTATGCATTGGCTAGCACGTACTCTCAAAGTAGATTGCACGTACGCTTTAAGTAGATTTTTCATACTGAAAATCACTATTTATTTATTTTCAATCGTAATGTATGTTCTGTTCATACACGCCTCTTTAAAGTACGACAATTTGGTTCCTCCAGATTATTCGGTTTTCTAGTACTAAAATACTGAATTGTGATGTATGGTATCAAAGCTTGAATGACTAATGACCCTTTTTGAGTATACGCGACATGCGCAGGGACGATGGGCGGAGAAAAAATGATCCTAGTCATTTCGTAGAAAAAATAGTATATTATTTTATATGGAGGAAAAGTAATACTTTTCATGGCGCGCTCGTGTTTAACAGCCGAACGGAGTTAGGCTGGTAATAGAGAGCAAGCCATGAAAAGTAACTTTTCCTCCAAATAAAATATGCTGTTTTTTCTTCAAATGTCGACAAATTAATGCAAAAAGTCTCTTTTTAATAGCAATAATAATTATTATTAAAGATAAGTGGGTTCGCAAGGCGGCTTAGACCGGTGCGGTGTCGGTGAATAGGCTCAGGTTGTTGCTATAGTAAGGTAACATAAAGCTGTCAGTGGACACTGTCAACAATAATTATATTTTAAAAATTGCGTTTTCGATTGCGTTTTAATTCCGTATTGATAAGCAGTTATTGAGTAAATATTTCGATTAAATAATAACCAATTTGTTCCTAAATTAGTGATTTTTAGAAATGCAGTCACACATTGAGTGATAAATACAAATTTTAGTTTAATAACTCTTGAGTTGTTGACGCTTATTTTGATGTTTGCTTGTATTGCATCTATGTTGCTATGATATAGTTATTTGTGTATTTAGAGCGCAAAGTAACGGATTGCCGCTTGAGAAAGAATGTTACTGCGCGACGCGTAGCGGAGCGCAGTAATCTTTCGAAAACGGCAATCTTACTTTACGCTCGAAAAACACACAGAACTTTTTCTACAGCCGTATTTTTTAAAATTAAATGCACATTTTTCTCTATACTTATTCTGAAATTTGCGAAGGACTGTCAGGTTTGACATATTATGTTCGGGCTTCGGCCATATTTAGAACAGGAATGCCAGCAACAAACTGTAACAAACGCACGACTGTCATTTATTTATCTTCGGTTTCCATGACCATTCAGCACACTAGACGGAAAAAGCGAGAATTTCCTTTTCCATGTTCACGCTAGAGCGCAAAATAAGGATCCACGGCATTAGTTGATTTTGCGATTTCATTTGAATTTAGTATTTAGTTATTTTGCGCGCGGCTGTAGAAAAACACTTTTACCTCCGCCGGCGGAAAAGTGAAAAGTAAAGCTCCGTCGGAGGAAAAACGAAACTTCACTGCCGCCTACACAGTCGAGTAATGACGGATTTACTGACGTTTTAAGAAAAAATAACTTACTTGACATTTGCCGTTTTCCCCTTGTTGAAATATACACACATAAAATACTATCATATCTATAAAGACAATATTATTAGGGCAAATATATACTACTTTCCCCATTCCTCGAGTATAACAGTGTTTGATTGAAAAAATATCATGTTATTGCTTACGGAATATACACTATGACTGTCTCAACTACAGGAACTCATTGGTTTCCAATAAAACATCCAACTATATTATTAATTGGATTTCAATGAGAGTATTCTTTGGATGCAAACAATAAATGATATTGACTAAACTTAACCCTGTTTGCGGGAATTTGAATATGTTTTTAACCTAAATGTTCTTAGTATTACAGGTACTAATAGTGTATTTATGTCAATGAGAGTATACTGTAGATTAAACCACAGCTTTTATTGCAATTAAACGGTAATTATTCTTAAATTTGTTTTTAGTTTCATATTTACTTTGCTTTTAAATCATTATTGTTTACATAAAATATAAAATGTGGTAGTTGGTAGTTGATTGATTATTTTTTATTTCATTTCATTTAATGAAGTATCGTATTTTATTTTATTATATATGGGAATATGTTCTATGTAGAAAAAGGATATTACCCAATATCATGTCCATTTTAAATAATGGATATACTAGATATCGGTAAACACATAACACAACTACATAGTTCCAAAACAAGTTTAATTATGTAAATAAGACGAAATAAACAATAAACACATATAAAAATTTCAGAATGAAAAAATTTAAAAAACCATGGACTTTTGATGGGTAATACACCTACTTTTAAATATAAAAGGCATGCCAGTTCATTAAGCCTGTAGACATCTGAACAAGAAAATCTGATAATAAAAGATACAAGAACACAAGCAACAATACAAAAAACTTAGTAGCTAAAAAAATAAGAGTTAACCAAAACAGATGTTATAATTTATGTACTTAGAAAACAGCTACAGCAATTACTTACACTATCTATGAAGTATGAGGTAGGTATAACAGTCTTATATAAACAATATACTAAAACAGGTTGATATTTAGATACATGGGTTCGTTATGTTAAATTCAAATTACCTTTAAAAACCTAAATAAGATTTGACATACCCCGTGAATCTAATAGTCCTTCAATTGAAAAAAAATATTTCATCATCCATCACATCACACTAAACACTCGAGAACAAAACCGCTAAAACGCTTCTAAACGAATGCCTATTGCCGATGAGAACGAAGCTTGCTTCTTCCACCCAAAAAGTACCTAAAGAATATCAATATTTGGATGAGCATTACTAAAGTTGAGCCAACAATAGCATGCCATTGAAAACAATATGCTAAATTTCGTTTTAAAACCCCTATATTGGGTGTAAAATAGATACATTAATTGATTCGTTGGTAAAGTAGGATGTGATGAACGATATAAATGTAATAGTTCAAATCTATGTAGCACTTTTATGCAAAAAACATTGCTACTTGTAACAATGATATTCAAATGTATCTTCAAAATATATACTATTAGCATCTGATATTAGTTTACACTACATTTAGTTAGAGGTTTCAGTTTGCCACAAATACGTGTGTTTATTTAGTGAATATAACTTCGTTTATATCCAATAATAATATGATGGAAAATCGAACAACATGTTTATATTTAAACTAAGTTGATTACAACACTTAAGCTAACTGTACTTCGTTTTCTGTGAATGGGTTTGCTCACAGTAATAATGCTATTGTTGAAAATACCTTAGTGTTTTTTCTGTGTAAGCAGAAGGAAATCATTTCACTTTACTTTACTTTACTTTACTTTATTATTAATCTCTTGTTAATATATTATAATATACACTGAGATAAGTCAAATCAAAGAAAATAATAACTATTAATTGGTAAAATACAAGATACACATACAGTACTTATATTATCTATAAATTGGTAGATCCTATCCTAGTATAAAAACATACCTAAAAATACAATTTTTTAAACAACAATAAAAAATAACAACAAAAATACAAACAAAAACAAGAGTGCATTAGCCTTGCCAAGAGTTTAAACATTCCGTATACTCCTGCAAACTAGGATCCCTAACCAAAAGTTTCTTTATTTGTTTTTTAAATTTAAGTAAACTTTCCATTTTTTTACGCTTTCAGGCAACTGGTTGTAATAAAGTATTCCAGCATACTGAGGACTCTTTTTGTACTGTATATACTTGAATGAGTTTTGATGGATGTTATTACGATTTCGTGAGGGATAATCATGTTTATTATGCCGCTTTTCTAGAAATGCTCTTTTTGCATGAATGTATGTCAATAATTTGTATAAATAGATACTTGGACAGGTCAAAATTTGTTTTGATTTAAAAATGTTCCTACATGACTCTTTATATGATAAATTAAAAATCAATCTAATAAATCTCTTTTGAAAAATAAAAATTCTACTTGACTCTGTTGACTGGCCCCAAACCAGAATATTGTAACTTATCTGAGAATACACAAGTGCGTAATAAAAACTAGTTAAGTGCTGTTCGGTAAAGTTCTGCTTCAGAATGGTAAACATAAAAAATACTCTTTGTAATCTCTTACTAAGCTCTTCCACTTGGCTTCCAAATTTTAGCTTCGAATTCCAAATTTTAACTTAGTATCAAGCATAATTCCAAGAAATCTCGAAATTTATTTTTGACTGTCATGTATCATGACACGTTTACAATGATATCCTAGCACTAAAATTATAATAATTATATTATTCTATTATTCCCCGATAAAAATAATAATTATTGACAGTCATAAAGTAAAAGATCTCCGTCACTTTCAGCAAAAATAAGGTTAGCCTCATCAGCATATATGACTATGTATCCTGTAACATTTTGTAATTCATTGGTCCTATATTTTCTCTGTGCGCACCAAATTTCCCTCCTCATCATGCGCTACAACATTTTGTGTTCTACATGATAGATATGATCTTACAAGCTGAAGACCCATCAGCTCCCACTAATGCTTCCAATTTTTTGAGCAGAATCCCATGATTAACAGAATCGAAAACACACAAGCTTGGTCAATATGGTTCTATTATTATTTAAATAATTTAAAACTTTAAACAGGACTTGATGGCTTTTATAGCTGATATTTTTTCTAAATCGGTGTTATTGATCTGTTAATAAGTTATTACTTTCAATAAAAGATATAAGTCGCTTATCAATTATTTTTTCAATAATCTTAACGTTTGAAAATAACGGTATTGGATGGTATTTTTTTCTAGGTACAGACACATTAAAATGTTTGTTTGGTGAGTTTCAAATGCATCGCCACTTTTGAAAGTGTCAGTTTTGCCTTCCAACAGTTTTTAAGTATTACAAATGAAAGATGAACGATTTTTTTTTCATTGGGGTATAATCATTGAACACTCAATATGTGCCTGATGTTTGTCTTGCATTAAAACGCCAACGCTAAATCTTCAAGGTTTTCCATACCGCATGCCGGTTATCTAACGTTGGACCGCCCGCCGGCAGCCTGGACGTTAATGTCGTTTTTTGTACACACTGTCATTTTTTTGTACACGTGATAACTATTCCTAACTCCAAAACACACATTTCAAAAATATTATCTGAAACTTTGATACATTTCTGTAAAAAAATCCCATATATACCTATATGAAAACTAATGGTCTGTCCTATATATTTTTAATATAAAAACAATACAGCGGTAACTTATTTTAAATTAGTGACCCGTGAACTAAAAATGCATTTTCCATTTATATGAATATTTATTGTATGCGACGGCTGCTTTTATCTATCAATATTTTCATAGAAATGTTTTATTAAAAATAATTAAAAAGTCGTGCACGATAAAAATCGAAATTACATTTCAGGCCACTGTTTCCGAATTTTATAAAATCTTCAGAAGGAAAATTATTAAATTTGTATTTGTTTGCTGATTGAATGAGTACTCTAGTTGTCTATAAAAAAATATATCACGGCAGATGTTCAGTAATTATATAAACATTATACATATACCGTGTGTCTCTACTCTAGAAATTCCATATATTTATCGCAAACCTAATGTTTCTCTTTTAAACCGGCTTGACTGCCGCGGCAGTCCTATGCGACCGCTGTAACATGTAACATCAAAGACAACAAAGTCACATGTAGTTTTTTGATTCCCTACAAAAATTCTTTTGTGCAAGTAAAAATATATATTTTTTTAGAAATTGCTAAAATAGCATTGAGTATCATTTTATTAAACATTTTAAAAATTAATCATTTGGATAACTTTTAAAGGGCACACAAAAATTAATACAACTTCCAGCATAAAATATTTCTTCCTCTAAATGGTACAATAAAAGAAAATATAAATAACTCTCTAATAATTTTATTGTATCGAAATATAAAATAATTTCACTTCTTACGTAGGGTAAAACGATCTGAATAACTTTGAGAGGAGCTTCACGATGATTTTATCTATATGTTCCAATGGAGTGTGTCGTTTGACCAAGTAATGGATCAGTTAGCTGTGAGCTGGTATAGTATCGATAATAGAAACATGGCACATAAAAGTACCGAACCAAACTTATGTATACTATTGCATATTCGGATTTTATATTAACTTTGATTATATTTCGTGTGACATATCCATCCACAAAAGCAATCAAAAGCAACATTACATCTAGTTGAAAAATAGTGCAAAATGAGGCAACATGTATTTTACTCTTTAATTTATTGCATATTGCCCTCATAAAATCGCGAAAACTGCGATGTAAAATCGAAACTTATTTACTTATGCTACCTTTCTAGTTTTAGTATTGAAACATCTCGAAATTATTGAAACACTTTCCCTGCACTCAAATAAATAAAATAGATTCGAATTATATCTGTAACCGTAGGTCATAAAAGCTGAAGATAATTTGTATGTTGTCGTTAGATGCCTCTCGAATTTTATGGGCTTTAAAATTATTAAGGTTTTAGCACCATTCCAGTAATTTAGTTTTTACATAAGTTGTCAATTAGGCAGTAATAAAACCCTTTTATGTGTAACACCAGTAATTATTTACACTCACATTATATCTCGTCAAAGTGAATAGCTTTTTAATGTGAAAAAAAATGTTTTTGTAATATCACAATCCATGATCAGTCCTCAATTCTACTTACTTAATAAAGCAGTTTTTACAGGTTTATTTTTATAGTGATTATATTACTGGCTTCGGAAACTAACCCAAACTAACCCATACTATAAAAAACTACGAGGGTGGTTAAATTAGTGAAAAGCTACATTCTTAGAGGCCACCATTTTGTTGCCAAATTGGTATCATCTTCTTATTGGGGCAAACTCAGAAATCTGGCAAAATTATTTTCTGAAATTAATTGGAAATTTTCGGTTTTATTAAAATACGGTTCATGGGAGAAATACATTTTTTTTTCTATACTTATTATCAAATTATTTTAATTTTTTTTTAAATTTAAACATTTTCGGTTTTATTAAAATGCGATTCATGTGAGAAACAGATATTTTTTCCTGTTCAAAATATCGTCATCAACGTTTATTTGAATTATTTCTAAATATTCAATTATTTTAAACTTTGTAAAATGTAAATTGACATTATATGTTACAGGCCACAATGTTATGAAAAGGAGCAAACTAGATCAATTTAACTTGCTTCTATTCCATATTTGTAAATAATTAGTTCTAGGTCTGTTGAGGTTAAGGTTTTACTAATTGGGTACTAGATTTTGTGTCTAAAATAATAAATGTTAATATCTATCTCTCTATCTCTATCTAATCGCCATGAAGTTTTGTTTGTATTGTTACAGCTTTTGCTAACTATCGATTACTCGTCAAAAAGAGCCCCATGGCAATTTAAATCAAAATTACGTCCAGTTGAAAAATCGTGCAAAATGTATTTATGTATTTTATTCGTTTATTTATTGCATATTGCCATCGTAAAATCGCGAAAACTGCAATATAAAATCGAAACTTATTTACTTCCTAAATTCTGCTTTTCTAGTTTTAGTATGGAACCATCACGAAAATATTGATACCATTTCTCTGCACTCGAATAAATAAAATAGATTCCAATTATATCTGTAACCGTAGGTCATAAAAGCAGAAGGCAATTTGTATATTGTCGTTAGATGCCTCTCGAGTTTTATGGTCTTTAGAATTATTAAGGTTGTTATTAGCACCATTCCAGTAATTTAGTTTTTACATAAGTTATCAATTAGGCAGTACTAAAACCCTTTTATGAAAAGCGCCTATAATTACGCGCACTCAAATATATCTCGTGTGAAAGTGAAAAGCTTTTTGATGTATAAAAGGTGTTTTCTGGCATCACAATACTTAATTCTGTTTAATAAAGCAATTATTACAGGCTTCTTTTTATAGTGATTATATTACTGCCTTTGGAACCTATAAAGAACTACGAGGATGGTTAATTTAGTGAAAAGCTGCCTTTTTAGAGGCTAATCATTCATTATTGGGTCTTTTTAATTTTGTCACCACTTTTGTTTTTGCGTAATTCATATTAGGACCTCTTTTTCTAGCCTCTTTGTTGAGTTCTGCTTTGCTCTATTCATAGGATATTATCGTACTGTATTAAAATACCTCTTTTTTGCTATCCTGACCAATTAGATATCTTTAAGTACTTATAAATAATTTTGGTAAATGTAATTGTATCTCGCCTTTTATTTGTTGGTTCTATTCCTGCATCTAGCTTGATTCTTATTATGGCATTGTTGTATAGTTTTATTTGTGTATACAGCTTTTACTGATTGGTGTTTTATGCTGTTGAAATTGACAAATACTAGAATTAAGTTAAGTCAGAATTTTGGTAAAGAATTATTGTACCGCTTTTAAGGAGTTTAACAGTTGTACCAAGATTTCAAAGGGCGTTGTTATTCTTTATTTTATCAGAGCTTTTTTATTTCAAATATTTTTCTTCTGATAATTTCCGATTTGTTTTGCCGTCTTTGGTAGAACTTACTATCTTTGTGCAATTTTTACAATTTCCTTCTTATCGCTTGTTTTTGCTCGATGCTAATATTTAATTTTATTTACTTTCAACATTCCTAATTTTGATTATTTGCATTCAACCACGGATTCACTAACGTTACTTTCTTCAGGTTTAGCAAATGGTAAGTTTAAAGATATGTCTTCTAAATATGTTAAACCTGGTAGTAGTTACCTATTAATTGACGGAGTTCTAAATCTCCTTTACAATTAAGCATAAACTATATAGATCTGTTTTTTAATTTATTTATTTTTTTTGGAGGTTCAGATCACTCAAAAACCAATTGATAAATGTGATACTTACTTATTAATTATGTGTTAGATAGAGATGAATAGCTTTTATGTCATACTAGTTCAATATGCTGTATAGATATCAATTACCTAATAGTGTATTTTATGACCGTGCGGGATTATAAAGACACAAAAAGCAGTTTTTGTAGTAAGTAATATTTATTATAAAAATTATAAAATATGAAAATAAAGTATTATGTAATAACTACTAAACTTTATTTAGTGGAAATCACATAAAACTGGCAATTCTGGAAAGATCCGGTAATAGTTAGATTGCCTGCAGCAAACATTGATTCACGTTTCCGTAAGGAATAGCCAGATCCATCAGAAGGTTTGCCTGCCAGCATCCTCGAAACCTAATTTTTTGAAGATATACTGTCCTCTAAATATCCTTCAGCATCCGACGTACGCTTACATCCACCGTGGGGCTTCAATGTGGTCATATGGGCTCCAGCCTCCGCCGGAAGAGTTGCCGATGTTCGACGCAGACAGTGACATGTAAACTTGTCAGGATCACTCAAACCCAAATATTTTGATATGATACACGTGATTTTTCCAAATGTGTTTTTTCCAACTGGCTCTACAGTACAGCGGCCCTGTCTCTACATCACAAAAGTATTTTTTCTGAACAATCACGTGATCGTAAAGACATGTAGTCTCTTATTAGCTTCAAACTGTTCCTTTCATCGTCGTCAACAACGATAAAAACGCGCTTTTTATCGGTTTTTGTCTCTGATACATTTACCACAAAAACTGATTTTCTATCTTCTACGTCAGTAACTAGCATATTCACAAATTCTTGCCGTTGAAATTCACTAAATACACCAAATATTAATGCAACTTTATACATTAAAAACGTCTCATTTGGTGCTTCATGAATACGTTTTAAAGCATCTTCTCTAGACTTCCCAACTACACACCTCCCACGCATAAAGTATATAGTGCCATGAAACTGTAAAAGCAGAGCCTTTAAATATTCGTTTCATCAGAATTTGATTTTGAGATATGGGGTCTTATATAAAAGTTTATACACAAAAAAAAATGTAATTTTGACCTGATATTTTGTCTTCATATAATGCAATACAGACCAACAAGGGGTAATTGTATTCTTGATCATGTTTATACCCAAAGACATATAAATTTGTATATGTCTTTGTTTATACCAAAGGCATCTTGTGTTGTTGGGGAAATTCAGTTTTCTGATCATGATGCGATTGTAGTGCAACTAGATCAAGATGAATCATCAGGAAATTTTCCGGGGTCTGCGGTGCGCTGAATCTTTGTAGAACATAATATAAAATCGTTTTACAATAGTCTTGCGAATGAGAGCTGGACATCAGTGTTGCAGGAGAAGCAGGTTGACCGGGCATTTAATAATTTTCATGGCATCTTTGTGTACTACTTCAATGTCAAGTTTCCCTTTAAAAGGGAGTAGCTTAGAACTCAAACAAATAAATGGGTAAACTCTGGAATCATTGAATCGAGCATAGAGCTGAAGGGGCTTTATAAAAGAACACAAAAATTTCCTGAAATAAAAAAAATATTAAAAAATTAAGAAAAAAGACCATTAAAATTTAGTTCAAACAGCAAAAAAATATTTTATCAATATCGAATATATCAAGCAGAGAGCCCAAATAGGGAGGCATGGAAGCTAGTCTCTGAAGTTACCAATGAACATACAAAGGTAAAATTATCGTGATTGATGTTGACGGTTACAGGGAGAGTGATACAAAAAAGGTCTCAAATTTCTTTAAAAAATGTGTTCAACAAGCACCCATTAAGATTTTAAAAGATATTAATAAAGATCCAAGTTTCAATTCAAATACAGACAGAAATTTGTCCAGCCTCTTTCTTGATCCGATAAGTCAAAACGAAGTAAAAACAATACCAAATGGGAAAATTAAAAATAAAAGATCTTTTGGATTTGATAAAATTTCCGGACTATTAACTAATAAACAATAGCACCTATTTATACGCACCTGATTAATATTTCATTTGTTGGGGGGTGCTTTCACTGCTTTCCTACCATCCTTAAAACAAAAAAGATTGTGCCTATTTATAAGAGGGGGGATAGACACCAGGCAGAGAATTATAGACCAGTGGCATTGATTTCTGTTTTTTTCAAGGGTTTGGAATACGCTTTTTTAAATCGAATTGAAACTTTTTTTTATTAGGGATAATGTCTTGCCAGTTTGGAATTTGCAAGAGGACTATGGAGGCTGTTCAACATTTTTATGAAAGGCTTATAGTTCATCTTGAAGCAAGAGAGTGTCCTGCTGACAACTTCTGTGATCTCAGCAGGGCATATGATTGTGTTGATATATCACTTCTTTTAACAAAGATGGAATTGTATGGTGTGAGGAGGCCAGCTTTGGCTTGGCTATCAAGTTTCTTAAAAGATCGACAGCAATATGTCAGATTTCCATGTAATGATACAACTTCGAGTGGAGCAAACACTAATTCAGATATGTTATGTATTAATGTAGGTGTTCCCCAGGCCTCTGTGCTGGGGCCTCTTCTGTTTATTTCATATATTTATGACATAATGGAAAGAATTGATCCGGATTGGCTTGTGACACTCTTTGCCGCTGATTCATCATTTATTATGTCAGCACAAAATGATTCAAAACATTTGTAATATGGGTCTCGAAACAGTTTTTGATTGGTTCAGTAATAACTCTTTGCATCTCAATAGCTCTAAAACAACTTACATCGGATTTCATACTTCTCAAAACCATCAAAATTTTAATATTGCTTTAAAAGTGGGATCGAAAGATATTTGCAGATCCACTATCACAAAGTTTTTAGGATTAACACTTGACGAAAATCTCAATTGGAAAGCACAATGTGACATTGTGAATTAGTCTTTGTTTTATGATTATAAATCTAAAATTGGTGTTACATTTAAATCAACTAATCCATGTCTATAATGCCTATGTTGGATCAAGGCTACACTACGGAATATGTTTTTGGGGAAGCTCATCCGCTAGTAATCAAGTTTCTGTTACGCAAAAGAGAGTAATACGATCTATACTGGGATTAAAGCAATTAGAATCATGTAGAGGACGGTTCAGAGCGCTTGGCGTTATGACCCTGCCCGGGATATATGTTTATGAGGTTTGTAAGATTGTGTTTTTGAGTAGAGCTGAATTTCCCTGCAATGCTGATGTTCACGATTATTTGACTCGACACCAAGGCGACTTCCGGACCGTGAGGTCATGAATGAATATAAGCAGAGATTCACCGCGTCGCGCGTCGTATGGGGCTGGAGATTTTTAATAGACTACCTCTAAATATAAAAAATCAGAATAATTTAAGATTATTTAAAAAACTACTTGAGATATATTTGATAAACGTTGAACCTTATAATATAAGCGAATATTATAATGCCACTTGGGTTTGTGAACTTATAACTATTTTTTGATGTTATTTACCATAATGTGTTGTGAATTTTTATGTGTGACTATACCTATACTGTAGCCGACTGTATCTATACTAAATGTTGTCAATTTTTTCTGACATATATCTTATACCCATTTGATTTGAGTTTATTGTACTTAGTGTTTGTTTTTAATTGACGCATTTCATACATTGTAATAATGTCTTATGACAAATAATGAATGTAATGTAATGTAATACAATATAGACAGAACTTTAGACATTTTTTGGCTGGTATCCTTTTGACTGTTGTTTCAAATATTCGCTTAACTTATGGTAATTAGCGATGTTAATATTCTCCTCTTTATCCAGAATATTTGTACCATAAGGAACTCGGAGATAATATTTCAGCGAGATCGCCGAATTATCCAAGCAGCACAGTTTCATTAGTATGTTCTACACAGTTTGCTGCAATCGAGTATAGTAATTTCTCCCATTCTTTGTCGAAAGCGTCTCTCGATTTCTTCGGTAATAAGTTTTGTGTTGCTTTTTCTGTTTTTTTACCAATTTCGTCGAAAATTTCAAAACTTTCCTGCATTTTTTACTTTTTAAGTTTGACATAATTTCTCTAGCAATGATAAAATGAAATTTTTTTTAAATTCAAACAATTGAATTGAATTCGTATCTTGCAAAATATTCACATATTGTGAATGCAATAACTAGTATGACATAAAAGTTTGTATGCAACGTGTATAAAAATAGGTGTATGCCCTCTGGCGATTTACAGCATTACCTCATAAGAGGTAAAAATCATTTTATTTGGCCTGTAAAAATCTATGGTATTGAGAAATAAACGAAACTAGTCATATCTCGGTACATTTTGTTTATTCTCAATTACGTTACTTTTGTCAAAAATCTAGTAAATTGCTAAAAAAAACTCGGCATCCTAGCAAGAGCAGTAAATCTTAAAGGCCATTTATTAGCTTCGTGTTAAAATCTAAATCGAAATCCAGATTTGAGCAGGGCCCAATTGCAAATAAAATTTATAGAGGAGAAAAAGTGAGATAGATATTATACAATCTTGAATTATGTCTTTAAATAAAGGGCGAAAAAATTGAAACAATTTTTCAGTAATTTAATAACTAAGAGAAACAACTACAAATCAGATTTATTTTGGTTATATTAGGCAACTTGATGGTCATACAAGATTCGCGAAGGCTTACATTGGGACACCCTGTAAAATATTTTGCTTTGTAAAGGGCAGATTCACCTTCCAGACTCTTAAAATTTTACCTGGCATAAGTTTATCGTTATTAAGTCTTTGTAATTTAACTTTCCCCGTGAAAGATTCTCAAATTTTCGATTTTCTTATCAATATTTAAAAAAAATAATTTTATTGCATTTAGGCAAACGTTCTCGCACCAATGTTCTGGGAATCACTTCCAAATAAAATTAATATCAAGCTCTAATATATGTAGTAATAATATTACACTGAAATCCTGTTGTTATATTATTCAAGAATAATATTTTGAATAAGTAACGCTACTTACACATCTGCAACATTACGTACGATACTAGTACAATCGCGGTCCTCTTGTAATGGTCACACGATCGCAAGAGGAGCGTGCCAAATAAAGCCTTTTGGCCACATATAGCTATAACGCATGGGAAAACAGACAATACACGAGAGGGGTGACACTACAGGGAGCCGACGTAAATGGCGTAATGGTTCATCAAAATTATAAATTGAGCGGCATAAATCGCTATTGAAAATATTTAAATTATTTACATGTTAAACATCTACTGTTCACGCATGTATTTCGGAAACCACAGATTTTCCTCCCATTATATGTATTCGAGTACGATTATTGTGAAATTCGCCTGCATTATTTAGAAATTCAACGTCAGCTGTTTCAACCTCAAACTGAAAACAGGGAATGAATCTAATAAAAGACTCGCATAGACCATTGACAAACTAAACATGTAATGCTCAGGCATGTATATCGAAAACAACAGATTTTCCTCCCGTTATATTTATTCGATTGCGAATACGGTGAAATTTGCATGTGTTATTTAAAATTTATAAAAACACAACACCAGCTGCTTCTACCTCAAATTGAAAACAGGGAATGAATCTCATGAAAAGTTTCGATATACCATTGGCAACTTAAACATGTATTGCTCACACACGTAGGTATGAAACGACAGATTTTCCTTGCATTAAATTTATTCTAGTATAATTATTGTGAAATTCGCGTGTGTTATTTAAAAACACAACATCAGCTGTTTTTACCTCAAATTGAAAACAGGGAATGAATCTAATACAAGGTTTGAATAGACCATTGACAAATTAAACATGTAATGCTCACGCATGTAGGTCTGAATCAGCAGATTTCAATATACCATTGGCAAATTAAACATGTAGTGCTTACACATGTAGATCTGAAACAGCAGATATTCCTCCCATTATCTTTAGTCGATTAGGATTATTGTGAATTTCGCGTGTATTATTTCAAAGCAGAACATCTGTTGTTTCTACCTGAAACTGAAAACAGGAAATAAATCTAATAAAAAGTATGAACAGGTCAATGGCAAATTTCAAATGAAATACTCATAGATATAAGTTTCAAACAACAGATTTCTTTCCCATTATATTTAGTCGATTGGGATTATTGTGAATTTCGCGTGTATTATTTAAAAGCAGAGCATCTGTTGTTTCTACCTCAAAATGAAAACCGAAAATAATCTAGAAAGGTTTGAATAGACCATTGACAAATTGAACATGTAATGCTCATGCATGTAGATCTGGAATATCAGATTTCCCTCTCATTATATTCAGTCGGTTGGGATTATTGAAATTCGCCTGTATTTTTTAAAAATAAAACATCCGATGTTTCTACTTCAAAATGAAAACAGGGATGAATCTAATAAGTGGTTTGAATCTACCATTGACAAAGACCTTTAATGCTCACGCATGTAGACCTGAGACAACAGATTTCCCTTCCATTATATTTAGTCGATTGGGATTGTGGTGAAATTGGCGTGTATTATCTAAAAACAGAAAATCTACTGTTTCTATCTCAGACTGAGAACAGGGAATGAGTCTAATGAAAAGTTTGAATAGGTCCTTGACAAATTAAACATGTATCTAATGCTCACACATGTAGGTCTAATGAGAGGTTTCAATAGACCACTGACAAACTAAACGTGTAATGCTCACGCATGTAGATCTGAAATAATAGATTTCACTCCCATTATATTTAGTCGATTGGGATTGTGGTGAAATTCGCCTGTAATTTCTCAAAACAGAACATCTGCTGTTTCTACCTCAAACTGAGAACAGGGAATCAATCTGATAAAAGATTTGAACAGACCATTAACAAACGAAACATATAATGCTCACGCATGTAGGTCTGAAATAATAGATTTCACTCCCGTTATATTTAGTGGATTGGGATTATTGTGAATGCGTGTATTATTTTAAACAGAACATCTGCTCTTTTTACCTCAAACTGAAAACAGGGAATGAATCTAATAAAAAGTTTGAATAGATCCTTGACAAGTTAAACATGTACCTAATGCTCACGCATGTAGATCTGAAAAATTGGGATTGTGGTGAAACTTGCGTGTATTATCTACAAACAGAACATCTGCTGGTTTTACCTCAATCTGAAAACAGGGAATGGTTTAATTAGACCATTGGTAAATTAAACACGTAATGCTCACGCATTATTTAAAAACAGAACATCCGCTGTTTCTACCTTAAACCTAAAACAGAGACCGAATCTAATAAAAGATTTGAACAGACCATTGACAATTTAAGCATGTAATGCTTACGCATGTATATTTAAAGCAACAGATTTCCCTCCCATTATATTTAGTCGATTGGCACTATTGTGAAATTCGCGTGCGTTATTAAAAACAGAACATATGCTACTTCTACTTCAAACTGAAAACAGGAAATGAATTTAATAAAAAGTTTGAATAGACCATTGACAAGTTAAACATGTAATACTCATACACGTAGATCTAAAACAACTGATTTTCCTTCCAACATATTAAGCCGATTCGTATTATTGGGAAATTCGCATATATCATTTAAAAACAGAACATCTGCTGCTTCTACTTCAAACTGAAAACAGGGAATGAATCTGAGAAAAGGTTTGAATAGACCATAGCCAAATTAAATATGTAATGCTCAGGCATGTAGGTCTCTGCAACAGCAGATTTCCCTCGTTATTATATTTAGGCGATTCGCACTATTGTGAAATTCGCGTGTATTATTTAAAAACAGAACATCTGCTGCTTCTACCTCAAACTGAAAACAGGGAATATATCTAATAAAATGCCAGAATAGACCATTAACAAATTAAGCATGTAATGCTTACGCATGTAGATCTGAAATAACAGATTTCCTTTCCATTATATTTAGTCGTTTAGTTTATCGTGTGTATTATTTAAAAACAGAACATCTGTCTGCTGAAAAAAAAAAGAATGCTTCTATTCAAGGTGTGAATAGACCATTGACAAATTAAACATGTAGTGCTCACGCATGTAGGTCTGAAACAGCAGATTTCCCTCTCTTTATATTTAGTCGATTGGAATTATTGTGAAATTCGCGTGTATTATTTAAAAACAGAACAACTGCTGTTTCTACCTCAAACTGAAAATTGGGAAAGAATCTAATAAAATGTTAACTTGCAATGCTCGCGCATGTAGATCTGAAGCACAAGATTTCCCTCCTATTCTATTTAGTCGATCGGGATTATTGTGAAATTCGCGTGTATTTAAAAACAGAACATCCGATGTTTCTACATAAAACTTACAAACGGGAGTGAATTTGATAAAAAATTTGTGAATAGACCATTGACAAATTAAACATTTAATGCTCACGCAGATAGATTGACATTTATTCGATTGTGATTATTGTTAAATTCGTGTGTATTATTTAAAAACGGAACATCTGCTGCTTTTACCTTAAACGGAAAACAGGAAATGAATCTAATAAAGATTTTGAATAGACCATTAGCAAATTAGACATGTAATGCTTACGCATGTAGATCTATGACGACAGATCCCCCCCCCCCCCCATCATATTTGGTCGACTGGGATTATTGTGAAATTTGTGTGTGTTATTTAAAAACAGAAAATCTGCTGTATCTACCTCAAATTAAAAACAGGGAATTAATCTGATAAAAAGTTTAAAAATACCATCTACAAATTAAACATGTAATGCTCACGCATGTAGTTCTGAAACAACAGATTCTCCTCTCATTATATTTAGTCGGTTGGGACTACTGTGAAATCCCCTTGTATTATTTAAAAACAGAATATCTGCTATTTATACCTCAAACTGATATCAGGGAATTAATCTAGTAAAAGGTTTGATATACCATTGACAAGTTAAACATGTAATACTCATACACGTACATCTGAAACAACTGATTTTCCAATATATTTAGTCAATTGGGATTATTGTGAAATTCGCGTGTATTATTTAAAAACAGACCAACTGCTGTTTCTACCTCAAACTGAAATCTGGGAATGAATCTAATAAAAAGTTTGAATATACCATCGATAAATTATCTTGCAATGCTCGCGCATGTAGATCTGGAACACAAGATTTCCCTCCTATTATATTTAGTCGATAGGGATTATTGTGAAATTCGCGTGTATTTAAAAACAGAATATCTGCTGTTTCTACCTAAAACTTACAAACGGGGGTGAATTTAATAAAAAGTTTGAATAGACCATTGACAAGTTAAGCATTTAATGCTCATGCAGATAGATTGACATTTATTCGAATGTGATTATTGTGAAATTCGCGTGTATTATTTGAAAATATTATTTGAAAATACAACAACAGCAACTAGATAACAGATTTACACTTAATTGCAATTAAAATTTACGATATTTTAAAATTGACAAATAAAATGATAGAGATTTGAAAGGATGTTTTATTTAAGTATGTTGTTACATATAACTGCTATACCATTGGAGATCATTCCATTCATCGTAAATTTCCACGCTAACTTGTTACTTACAGCATTAACAAATATTATGTGAATGCGAAATCACTAGCATATATGGATATATCATCCAAAAAAGTATTTCTGTATATTTAATGCCCTTGAATATATTTTGATAAGTATTTTAGTTGAATGAAACGTTTAATTAAATGACATATAAAGCAAAATAACAAAAACATTATTAAAAAATGGAAATATGACAGGAAATAGCTTATTTCCTTTTTGGTCGCGTAGGTAAAAATAAAGCCGGCGGGGTGACTGCTCTATTACAGTTATTGAATGCCGTGAAATCACTACCTTCTTCCGCAAAACATGAAAGTCTCGTATTTCCGTCGCAATATGGGAAATAAAAAGTTTCATAAAAAAGCGTTCCGCTACGTCTGAAACAAGCGCAGCGGACCCCGTCGCCCTTATCTGGGAGATATATTGCATTAAAATCCATTAATCTAAGATAGGGAATTGGGTGGTATTATCTAAGTATTTTTTCTTTTCGGTCACTTGACATTTGCAAGAAAAATCACTTACTTATAAGGTGCCGTAAAGGGTTGGGCATCTGAAAATAAACCCTATAGCTCGTCGCAAACTGAAGATACTCCAGCACCTTCGGGATAAAGATCTTTGACAAAGTAACAATATAATATCTGAAACAAAATGCCCATAAAAGAGAAGGAGCTAGTGAATGAAATGCAATTGCTGCAATATTTTAGCATCGAAAGAAGTCCAAGAATTGGGGCAAATGCTAGTCAAGCGTATTCCAGAACACGTTCAAATAACATACTCTTAAGGAGAAGATCACAAATGGGCAGATAAGAATAAGAACTAAAATGAGACTTAATTAAATGGGGGCAAGCCCCTCGTGGCCTCGGCAGAACTTTTCTCAAGGTAGAATCATAGCTCAGTTCCAATTTACATTTTGCTACTTACGCTTTGTAGATTTGCGTAAAGTACAGAAGGAGAACATCACATTGAAACGAGAAATTCTCAATTCTCTGTCTTTGTCCAGTGCCCTTAAAAGAAGATCGGGAATTAACAAACAAGAATTCCAATGGTACTGGCAGTATATCGCTGGAGCATCCATAGAGGAGACTATACACAAGGTCATCAAAAAAATGTGATAGGGCAATGGAATAGATAGGAGAGACCAATATGTAGGAGCGAACGGGGGGGGAAGCTGGAGAAGAAGGAAGATTAAACATGTTTATCGCATCGCGCGAGATCAATTTCCAACTGAAATCTTTTAGAAGAAATCGCTGCAGCTAATCTGTTTTTCCACCCTTAGAGAATCTAGAAGAGAGCATTTTTAATCTGGTGATAATGATTTTATAATATAAATATATTACGTAGCACCGTTCATGATTCTCGAACCTGCATATCCGCTGTTTTATGCAAAGCCATCAAAAAACAAACAAGCTCCCACCCTCTTTGCTAAAAGTGGCACATACGATGCCGGATTTAAATCGGTGCTCTCCATTCGTTGCAGGTGTGGCTCAAAACAAAATAAAAATTTCCTATGAAATTTTTATGTGCACTGCATCCGTTGCTTTCATTTAAGAAAAAGGCCCTTTGAAAAGATTCGTGCCAATTTTTGCTTAAAGGGAAAAAGATAAGTTTTCGTATTCGTATAGATGAATAATTTGTTTCATGTACGCTATAAAGACATCTCGGAATTCTTTAAGGGGGACTTGCTTTGGGCTCTTTTAGATGAAATTTTAAGATTCCTTTAAGATTGAAAAAATAAAGAATGTAACTTAGGTTGTAACTTTATGTCGGGTGTAAAGAAACTGCAGAAATTAATATACTTCTTCATTACTCTGAAATATGCATGAAAATTTTAAACCAGATAGGCGCAATGAACTAATCGGCGCGTTTTCTTTTAGAGCTCTTGTAAACCACTTTTTTTCATTTCATGTTTTTGTATCAAGGTATAGAGGTTGGATAAACATCTGACTCAGCTGAATCAAGGAGTGTTACCACAAAATATAGTTCTTTAACTTTATACATATTTCTCTTTGTTCTTTACTTAATTATTTTTTTATTCCTCCCTTTTAAACACAGTTTTATTCACAATAACACAATGCACACATTTTTGAAGTGAAACTTCTTCACGTGCGCTGAGGGTAAAAATTCAAGGCCGTCACATATAAGTTGACACACGACCTAGCGAGACGAAAATCTGAAACGATATAAGGCTGTTGCTGTTTAAGCTTTAAAAGTTTCACTTCAAATATGAGCACATAGGGCACACGGGATTTTTGTTACATATACAGTGCTTTTCTTTAATGTTCCCCCCCCTTTTAATTTTTGAACGGATCAATTTAAAAAAATTAAAAGTTGAGGTAATGGTATTGATGAATGAATACTATATTTTAGAGTTCAATTGACAGATGGAAATTTCAAGATGGCTGCTGGGCGCCATCTTGGGAAAAAAAATTAAATAGAAAGGGGGTCTTTTGGCACATCATTTTGAAGCCCCTGACGAGTACTTTATAACCCTAGAATATAAAGTCAATAACTTTACCT
>MU182933.1:61205-98662 GCA_016904865.1 Pissodes strobi
TGTTCTTTTATACGTTTTGATAATGGTCTACAGGTCTCACCTATATAAAATTTATTACATTCACATGGTATTTTATAGATGACATTTTTAGTAGTTTCATTTTCATTAAGTGGTTTTGTTTTTGTTAGTTTAGATCTAAGGGTGTTTTCTGTTTTAAAAATTGTACGAATGTTAAATTTATTACCTATTCGTTTTATTTTGTCTGATAAACCAGGAATATAAGGAATAAAGAGGTTCGCAATAGGTCTATTTTGATTTTGTCTGATATTTGGTTGTTCAAATTCTATAAAGCATTTTTGAATGAAATCAATAGGATAGTTATTATTAATCAAAACATTGCTCAAAAATTCTTTTTCTGTGTTGAAATTTTGATTATTACAAATTATTTTCATTCGATCATATAGACTTTTTACGACCCCCTTTTTTACCATTATTGGGTGATTTGAATTAAAATTTAAATATCTGTTTGTATGTGTTGGTTTTCTGTATATTTTTGTTTCGAAACTATTCAAGTCTTTTTTAATAAGAATGTCAAGAAATGAAAGTTGTTCATTAATTTCTTTTTCTATAGTGAATTTGATTGTGGGTTCTATGGTGTTAATATGATTTAGAAAATCGTTAAGAAAATGTTCGTTATATGGATAAATTGAAAAAATGTCATCTATATAACGCCACCAAATTAAAGGTTTATATTGATAATTTTCAATAAAATTTAATTCAAAATTTTCCATAAAAATATTACTTAATAAAGGTGATAAAGGCGAACCCATAGCCATACCATTGTTTTGTTGATAGTAACGTGTATTGTATTGAAAATAAGTAGTTTTTACGCAAAAAGTAAGTAATTCGAGTATTGTGTCAATATTAAGTTTTGTACGTTCACCAAGGTTAATATCATTAGTTAATTTATTTCTTACAATATTTAAAGTTTTATCAACAGGTACGTTGGTAAATAGACTAACAACGTCAAAACTTACCAGAGTATCGTTAGGATTTAAATTAATTTGTGAAAGTTTCTCTAAAAAATGTTGTGAATTTCTTATATATGAGTTAGTATTGTTAGCAAGTGGATTAAGAATGTTGAGTAGATATTTAGCAATCGGGTGTGTTGGCGAATTTATACAGCTGACTATTGGACGTAGAGGAATATTTAGTTTATGTATTTTTGGTACTCCATAAAAATAAGTTTTCTTATTTAAGTGAGCTATTAGCATATCACCTCTTTGATTCCTTGTACCCAAACGAAAATTGCCAAAGTTATTTCAGTTAGTTGCATTTTCCTGGCCGATTTTTGCATTAAAATCACTGCTTATTATTTTGTAGTGTGTGGTGTGAATCCATGGTTTTGGATTGAAATGTTTCCATCTTTTCAATATCTGTCTAACTTGTCGGTGCGTATCCGTGAATTAACTGGATACTGTATTTCTTGATGAATTTAAGTGTCATGCAGATAACTCTGTCAGAGATCGATTTTACTTTAAACATCAAATGATTTAGTTTCTTACCTATTAATAAATGCCACTCCTCTTTAGTCTGAGTAATAATTATTATATATTAGTTTTTTCAACATGTTCTTAAACTTTTAAATGGCTGTTGCACAGTTACAGAAATGACCGTCTGATTAACGTAAAATACTTTAGGTTTATTTCATTTTTCTGAAGGTTACGACTGTGTTAAAATCCAGTAAAGTTTTGGATCGCTGCATATAATTGTTGAGTAGTTTGGTTAGTTTTAAATTTGCCAGAAAACTTCGTTTTACGGGTTTTAAGAGTAAACTTCCAATAATAAAACCTGCGAACTTTTAAACAAGCTACGAAGTTGACAGAGGCAACTTATAATTAAATATCGTACAAAAGAAATTTAAGAAAATAGGTATTTCAAAATAAAATGGAAACTCTGAGATTATGAAAATTTCTTTCCGATTTTATATTAAAAAGTTAAAACTTCGGGAAGCTGAATAGATACCTTTTAATTTTTGCCGTAAGTGACGCGATTTTATGGTTGCCATACATTGTATTGCAATTAATTAATGAAACTGTTTTCCGTCGAAATTGCGATACTAAGAAATATGGAAAGAGGTTTTTCGTTGATTAATTTGGTTAAGTTGGGGTTAGTCTGAGTTAGTTTCAGTTATACAACATGGCTGCATTTCGATGTAAATAGTAGTGTCAATTTAATATTGTAAATTAACTCAAATTTATTATATTAATAGACGAGACCACACTGTCTCGTTTCGGCCGCATCACTAATCTCCGGAAGAGCTTTCAATGCGATATTCTTCTTCTGGGATGTGGTTTATAACTTGTTTTCTAGACCTTAAATTGATGATTGACTAGCTGTTGAGGCATTTGCCTTAAGTCGTGCATATAAGAATTTTTAAATTCGTAAAAACATTTCTGGAGCAACTTTTTATATAGAATACGTGCTTTAAAAATAGCATTTTATGCTTTTCAGCCACGTCACGCATAGCAAAAAAATTAAACTTTGTAATAAAAATTTAAAAAAACATGATTTTCTAACAAATTTGGCAACATCGTGCCATAAAGCATTTCAAAACTTTTTTAATAATTAATTAAATGCCAATTTTGAATGGCTAACTTTTCTTTGTTGAAGGAATACCAGAAAATGCATTTTCATGAAGTTCATCATCCGGTTACATTCAAAAATAAATCTAATAAGATTACAAATCAAGAATAAAATATTCAGCGAAATCCAAAATACTAAAAAGTAATAATAAATGATAACTACAGAAAATTAAGTTTTAATATTAAATTACTTCTAAGCATTTAATTTCCCAGTTGAATTGTTATGTAGGTATTATTAGTTCTTTTTACGTCTTATATTTCGTTGTTAATTTTATTCTTAATTTATAATGTTATTAATTGTTATTAGTTAGGCATATTTTGAAATCTGCGCGAATGGTAAATCATCTTCACGCTTTTATAGCCTCGGCCTTTATTAAGAGAGAAATTGGCAATGCAAAATGATGTTTAGTTGGTAAATAAACAATATTTTTCCGTATTTTATTATGCACGGTTGCCAAGTTTACGGAAAAACGTATTTATTTACTTAATAATTTTTTTCGCTATGTGATACATCGATGGAAAGCCAGAAAATATTCATTTTAGGGAAGTAAAATCACCAAATGTTGTAGTTAATTTGCAACTTCGGTGATCGCCATTACCCAATGAGCAGCATTTGCCTACTTTGGTTAAGTTCTTACTTTCTGTCATGCCAGCCGAATTGATTAAATTTGATATTGTGCTGGAATTTTAGTCTTAGTTAAAGTTTCTTTTATTCCTAATTTTATGTAGTCTTCGTTGTTGTTTCTCTTGCTTCTAATTATAATTTTATTGTTTTTATAAGAGTATGAATAAATAAACAAAATAAATATTTTTTTCTAAATTAATTCACCTATCACTATAAAATTCGTGAAATGCTCTTCCTGAGATTTATCGTTTCCTGCATTTGCTGTTATTATTTATTTTATTTTTTTGTCTGACCTATTTTAACTTATTAATAAATACAAATTGTTTGATCAAACATCAATGTGGAATAATATAATCCATATAATGATGTTTACGCTTATTCCCATATCGATACAAGTCTAATCAACCCTCTTTTGATATTATAACAGGCTATAAAATTTTATAAAATTTTTTAAAGTCTTATATGTAAATGGAAGAACACAAACAGATCATAGGATCATATATTTATGGAACTTGCTGCTTGACTAGTTCTGATTCCCAGATGGAACACCGTACAAAATATTTCCATGTATATCATTTTTAACGACATTTTCATCTATAATAATACCGGGGCACAGGAAGTTACTCCCTAAAATCTGTAAATTTTTAATATCAATCTGAGAAAAATGCACGCCACCTCCTTAAAGAAGCAGTTTCACTTTGAGGGTCAAATTTTCTGCAGGCATTTCTCATAAAAAATTTACGCTCCAATCGGAAATAATATTGCCTTCAATTTATATTTAATAGTTTCATTTCGACTGCGTTACACGAGGTAATTGACTACCCTCGTAACTACAGGGAAGGACTGTTGTCAAGGGGGAAGGTCGAAGTTGTTATTCCCCCATAGAAAAATCACCTGCCCAATATTGTTGAGTTTGTAGATAAAATGGGATTTGACACGTTTATGTTGTTGTACTAAAGTATCAATTTACATATTGAAAACTACTACTATTTAAAAATATTGTGGAATTTGATTCGAAATATTACGCTGAGGCTAAAGCTGAAAAGATCGTATGTCCGATTAAATTATTAGATTTTTAAGATAGGAATTCTTCATTACCAGAACTGACTAGGGAAAAATCTCTTCAAAGAGTTCAGGCCAATGGGAGTTCATGTCATCGAGATTTAAGATCATTGAAAGTACATAATTGTTATTATTGCACTTCAAATTGGACTCAATCCCATGATGCCTTGGCGACTAAATTTGCTTTTTAAAAATTAAAGAAATTAAACACGCGAGTCTAAACAGGAAACTAACAATAAGAATATCCGCAGATGTTTATATCCTAAATCTTATTCCAATTAGCCACCCCCTTAATTTCGAAATAAAAACCTTACAGGAAGCAATACTAACCCAGTTTTTTAGTGGCAAAAAAAACCATAGGAACCTCTCTTAAGATTGAATTTTCAAGGGGAAGGAAACGAAAACAAGGTGGTAGTTGACAGGCACTATGGCTCATATTTCCCTTCGGCCTTGGAAGTAAAGTGACTTGTTAATACCGTTACGGTTAATTTGAGTTAATCTTGACAGATGAATATAAAAGTATATTTTTCTCAGTAAGTATAATGTTTCTTCGTGATAATAGTTATTTATACTATAGGGGATTTAAGTAACATTTACTAGTCGAGGACGCTTTCCAATATAGTCCGAGACTATAAGAAATGGTGCCAAACAAAGACTGCTACTGTAGTTTTAGATAACCGTGCTTTTAGCGTACTTTCACGAAAAATCTGCTGTATTAAAGACTCCATCAAGCTTGTGGTGTGAATATTCCATGTTAAAGTCCACCCTTTTCATAAAGAAAAACATAGATATGGACAATGTTGAATTAAGGCATGAAGTTATAATTGTTACTATTTCTGATTCCAAAAATGGAATGGCACGTAAATTGTGGATCATAGTATACTATGATCCACAATTTAATAATAAAAGAGGGCATTAAAGTCGATTACATATTAAATTTTTGATTAATTAAGAGATTTTTGTTAATTAACATTTTTGTAAGTGTTTTACATGTTAACTTGAAAATTAGTACTTGAGAGTTTCTAGGACGGAAAAAAATATATGTCCAGGACTCATTTGTTTGTAGCAAATTTTTTCTTCTATTATTTCGCCCTATGTATTTTTTTTTAGTAATGAATTTGGTAAAATTGACACTTTAAATTTGACCTTTCGATCAATGTAATCAATTACGAACAAGCGACATTCGATAACTGTCAGAAAATGGTGAAAAATCGCATTTTCCGTCCGAATTACGAAAAATTTTATTTCGAGAATATCTATCTATTGCAATTTCATGTCCATGTTCGAAATTTCAGCCGTTTACTCTAAAGTTGATTTTTCAACTACACTGCTGAACAAAAAGTTCGCAACAGTCGAAAATGTTGGCCAAATTTAGAAAACGGATTTTTCCGAAACGGCTTGCTCTACCGAATTGCAGATTTCGTACGTTTGCGGGTCGTTTCAAGGAGAATAAGCAACTGAAAAATAAAAATGCTATCATGGTAGAAAATGCCACATACATATGACTAAAATCCTATAACAAAATGAAAATTGAGATCTGCGATTTTTGTTGAAATTCTCATACTATACTAATCCAAAGGCAAATATGAAAACATAAATTGGGCTGCTTGTGGATATCGCTAATATCTTTAGAGATAACTTATTTTCCTTGAATATGGACTTGCAATTTTTTGAATATAAGAAAAGTAACTTTTTGCAATATAGGTTCATCATATGTACAATTTTTGCACCGAACGAAAAATTATTTATTACCAGGAATACTGTTAACACCAGTTGTTTTGCTCGGGGCTATAGGGAAAATGTTAGGCGCATTGACGATAACACCACATAGAGCAGTAATGGTAAATGAGTTACTACAGCAAAATCAAATTCACAGAAAATACTGGCCTTCCAAGTATCCATATCTAAACCTTATTAAAAACGTATGGTCCTGCTGACGAAACAGTAGAGCATCTGCTCTATTTCGAAACTAAGGCAATCCATTCTGGGAAAACGATTGCCAACCATCGTTGCAACATCGCCGCGTTTTTTACAACACTATGCTGGGCAATGACCTAGTTAGATCGGTAGGCCTAGGTATAGGACGCACAGAAGGTTCGTGATCTTTTGAGGCGACCCTCTCACCATTTCCAGATTCCAGCTGATCCTGCTTAAAGTTGTCGTTGGCTAGACGACCTAATTCACCTGAAACACTAGAAGAGCTTGTTCAACCTAGAGAAGAGGAATGTGAAAATGTCCAACAAGGTTATCTCAATGAATTTTCAACCGCATAGGAGGACCAAGTCATTATTAAGATTTAAGTAATCAAAGCAGGATTTTGTTGAAACATTTCAGTTTTGTTTTAATTTAATTATTTTAAATTCAGGTTCTTCAAATTAATTTAATCGTTTTGTTGTATACACCACCGTTTTATAATTCAGAAGGGTCACTCGACCCGCTCAAGGACATAACGAGACAGCTACAACGGGAAAAAATAAACTAGACAGTCGGAGAGCGATGCAATTTTGCAACATCTGTTATCATCCATTCATTATCCATCCCCGATGGTGCATTTCATTTCCGTAAACGTTACCAAGCGAAGGCGACCCGACCGCCGATCCAGAGTCCCCGGCGTTCATAGCAAGGACATGCCTGCCAAGCCGTGGGAGATCCTATGGTGAGGCGCATACCACCAAGAGCCTGGAGCCGGAGTTGGTGTGGAACTGCATACCATGCCGCTAAAGTGCCCGTTAGTGAAGAGGTTCGTGCGGATGTGAGTAGTTAACACTCCAAACATGATCCAGAGAGGTGCAGATCATTCTCAAGATGGCAGCGAAAAGTAAGCCCACACAAATAGGAGGCAGATATCAGCAGCTGACAATCGACGTTACAAAACCTCAGTGAGGCTTCAGCCAAGGTGTTATACAACACTCGGTTGAAGTGAGGAAATGTGAGGTATGTGGTCCAACCACCCAGCAGAGGAAACAACGCATCCAAGGCACAAGCTTGGCTGAAAACAAGCGAGAAGGTGAGGACATAAACACTCCGAGGTCATTCAACCTGAAGGAGCAAAGGAACATTAAACTAGCGGGAACGCTTAGAAAGGCCCTACGCTCGTGAGCGTAAAGTATTGAGGACAGAGAGGTCATAGATCCTGATCACGGAGGAGTTTCAGTGGGTAGCAAGACTCAAGCTAGAGGGAACGCTTAGAAAGACCCCAGGCCCGTGAGCGTAAAGTATTCAGGACAGAGAGGTCAAAGATTCTGATCACAGAGGAGTTTTAGTGGGTAGCAAAACTACATTTCCTCTTGAGGAAGGTGTTCATAAAGAAATTCTCCTCCTTATCAAAAAAAAATCGTTTTAAATCGGTAATTCGGAACATTTACAAATTAGCTGAAGCAGATAAATATTTTAATAAACTAAAGACGGTATTGCATTTATAAGCCCTATATAAAAGCTGTAAGGACGATTTAAGGATAATTAGCTCAGGGATTAATTTAAAGGATCCTTAAATAAACTCATCAAGGCAGAGCATGAAAAAGAAATGAAATATTATGAGGAGAAATGAAGTTGTTATAACCCGAATTTTTATAGCAAAGGTAATAATACAGCAAGCGAGCCGCAATGTGGAAGCAATTTATACACTAAAAAGGGTCTGCGTGATATGCCGGTATTATGAAAGAAATACGATATTAATGGGTTGTAGTACCGGCACCCATCCAAAGATTTTTAAACACATTGGGGATTTATGGTCCGAAATAATTGTTTCCGTTGCCACACACATAGAGTCCGAATCTTTTTTTGGCACAGTAAATTTCCTTTTTTTGAACTGCGAATGTGAAATTCTCATTTACCAAATTCTCTGAAAAGATACTAAACAACTCGAGTTTGCACCATACCCAATTTTTATTTTCTTAAAATATTTGTCTGTATTATGTATGAACAGAACTCGTATTTCTGATCTAAAATTATGTTGGCGCGTATTATTTCAGCACATTGTATCTTAACATTTATAGGATTAGAAAAAAATGCGCATTCAAGTGCACCCTAAACTAATGTCGTTACTTGCAATATATTCGTATTTAAAAATAATTGATATTTTATGTACAGGAATAGTCAGAACCCACATAATCCAAGCAGTTTTTTTTCAAATGGAATCCCAGTATAATAATTATGGTATCTTATATTGTCCATTATATTTCCTCTTTGACCTTTGACCGTACCTCACTGCCATTTATTATTAGTATTTAACGCTGCATGACGATTAAAACTTTGATAAGTGATGCAATCTAACAACACAATTGAGACACACATATTTTTTAAATAACATTTTTCGTCAGTTAAGATTAGAAGCAAGATTTGTGAGTAATTAGAATCTTACAATATTAAACTTAAGTTTAGCACTAATTAATTACTATTATTTCCAATTATTAACTGCTTAGCAACAATTTCTGATGATTTAACAGAAAATATTGAAAAACTGAATCTTTAAATTATGGAAGGAAAATTTAAAACGAAGATAGTTAATCTTGGTACAGATCTAAAAATATTAAAAAATTACTCCTTTGTGAACAATGATGTGCATTTAAACCAAATATCTAACACATATATAATTATTTTATTTTGTGGTATTTACACTACTTACAAACTACGCGATTTCAGCTGGAGGACTCTATATAGAGGGTGCCAGAATTGAGAAGCATATACTGTTATCGCGCCTATTACCCTCACGGAATTTAATAACGCCCTGATATGTAGTTCAGCAGTAACCCCTAGCTTGTCATCAGGTGTTTGGAGAAGTTCTTGAAACGAAATCATGTGAATCTTACTTTGATTTCGTAATCGTTCAAAGGAGATGTCATTCGCCGAATCATATAAAAAAAAATTATGGTGTATGGGAGCAATGTATTTCAGGAGGTACAACATGTCTCTTTTCTTTAAACGATTCACTTTCCGCGGACCATCGTATTTCTGCTCTATATTATACAAAGTTCATGGGTGTAATCTCAATTTGACTAAATGGCACATCTCCACTTAACGATTTTTTACAGGAAACAGTAAACAGATTTTCGTTTTCGTACTACCTTCACCACTCTATTGTCATTTGTCAACCAGTTTACCTCTGCACCTACAAATACTCAGTTTAGTGTTAACCTCAAGATTTCCAGACAGGTTATAGTGCTGGACTACTTTCTCTGAAGAAGAGCTAAAAAGTGAATGTATCGTA
The DNA here is from genome assembly GCA_016904865.1 of Pissodes strobi. NCBI lineage: Eukaryota > Metazoa > Arthropoda > Insecta > Coleoptera > Curculionidae > Pissodes > Pissodes strobi. The sequence goes on from MU182933.1 coordinate 70,684, forward strand.
TAAGAAAGACCCTGTAAAATTGAGACCTTCAAACACAAAAGTAGAATAGATAATATTTAATTGATGACCACAAGTTTTCCAGGCAGGTTATAGTGCTGGACTACTTTTTCTGAAGAAGAGCTAAAAAACGAATTTATCGTATAAGGCCCTGTAAAATTGAGACCTTGAAAGACAAAATTATAATAGATATTTAATATTAAATGCTAAGCGTTTTATATAGTATGTTTGGATTTAATTTTTCCGAATAGAGGATTTGGTCGAATCGAGGATTTGGTTGAAACAACTTCCAAGATCTCGGACTCTAATGCTGCTCAAGTACATACACTGAGTGCTACTTAAAAAACTAGATTATCGCATTAGCCCAGATAAAAATTGACGCTTTGAAAGACAAAATCATATGTCCCACGTAGAAGTTCCCTACCAGAATGTCAAAAACGATTTTCCAGGAAACCATTTTGATATTAAAGATAATTTAGATGGAAAACAGGTGCCCAATAGGAAGCTTAACAGATATAAATAATGAAGTTTTCGTTACCATGTTTTTACATATAAGAAATAATATTCTATATGTAAGGCCATGGTAGCGAAAACTCGATTATATACTGGTATCTGTTTTGCCTTACTACGTGTGTGCCTGTTTTTCATGTAAATTATCTCGGTTATAAATAGGACTTTTTTTGAAAACATTTTTGACAATCTGGTTGAAATAATCTCAGTATTGCAGACTGTCAAATAAAAAAGTACGAAGTAGCCTATAAATGCAATTTTTGGGAACTTTTTGAACAAACAATATTTTGTAATCGATTTAGGTTAAATGTGGCAGCACCTCTATAGAGTATTTAAGATAAGCTTTCAAAGGAAAAAAGGTTTATCGGGATATCTTTAAAAATAACGATGATAATGGGGGAGGGAACTTCTGTGTACGATACCCTGTACATTTATTCGTAAATAACATGGTAATAGGGCTTTCATTATTTATCCAAAATTGTGAATACATTTTATTCCATGGCCTGCACCAGTGTTTTACTCCAACTATCTTCTGGTGCTGCAGATAATACAATACAATACAATAGTTTATTCATGTAACTAACAGGAAATATTTACACAGGCCGATCCAATAAGAATAAGCATAATTATCCCCACTCATTACCAATATAGCAAAAGCTCCTGCAACAGAGCATGTTAAAATAATCATCAATATACTATACAAAAGATATACTAAACACTCACTAGGAACAAAATACTGTTGTCAATAAAACACCGAACAGGTAAAATTATTAAAATATTATTAAAAATACTACTAAAACATTATAACCTCATACTACAAATTAAAAATAATTTCCGTTCTCACAAAATGCAGTAATGGAAGGGCTCTTATATGCACAGTCAAAGCATTAAAAAAAATTCCGGCCCTATACCCAGGGCCATCCTGGTACCTTCTAAGACACCAGTATGAGGGGACAATATTCTGCCTACCACGCATATTGTGTTCGTGAATGTCCCCGTGAGTCCTGAACATGCCCAGGTTTCCCCTCAGATATATCAAGCACTGTTATATGTACTGGCAAGGCACAGTCAACACTCTCAGTCCCACACACCGTCGTCACGAAATCTCAATCCAGCTATCACTTTTAGAGCCCTCCTCTGCAACCTAAACACCCTATGTGCCTCGGCCGAATGCCCCCAGGTAAGAATGGCATATATGAAACATGGGCATGAAAAATGGCAAAATATGCTGTCCGGATTATTTCAGCCGAGACGCACCGAGACGAATTCCGTAGCACAAAGAGGCTCTTATTGACTTTTTTGCCAGAGCATCAATATGCTTACTCCACTGTAATCTTGGATCCAGAACCACGCCCACGAATTTTACTTCAGATACGTTTGTCACAGACAAATTACTCTTGTTGTTTTGTCAGCATTAAGTAAGAGCCTGTTCGAAGAGAACCAAGATGCAGCCCTTTCCTGCGCGTCCAGGGACCCATCCAACGAAACTCCCAGCGTATCAGCAGAGAGAAACACTGTGGTGTTATCGGCAAAGAGTGTGTATTTGGCGATTGCTTCATGGCCAGGTAGATCATTGATATAAATCAAAAAGAGCATAAGGCCCAGTATGGAACCTTGAGAAACCCCTATTGTAATTTCTCTCCATGTCGACTGCACCCCAGAGACATTCACCACCTGATATCTGCAATCCAAATAAGACTATATAAGATCGATGCTCTCAGGACAAACGTTGTATTTTTTAGCTTTCGAAGAAGAATCCCATGATCGAAGCAGTCGATCGCCTTGCTCAGGTCATAGAAAAGGACGAAGTTGTACTGCATGCTATGAAATGACTTCACTATAGCTGAAACAAGATGCAATATTCCCAAGACAGTACGCTTGTTTCCTATAAATCCAAATTATGTTTTACAAAATAAATTGTTTGACTCAAAGAAATCAACGATCTGGACTGCCATACACTTTTCGAGCAGCTTTCATATAATGGGTAAGATTGAAATTGGACGATATTTTTATGGGGCTGATGAATCACCCTTCTTAAAAACGGAGTGACGCCAGCCACTTTTAAATTATTAGGAAACATGCTGAGACAGATATTTATTAGTTTCGTTAAGGGTGAAATCAATATATTTTTCACTCTCTTGATATTTTTTGTATTAATACCATTAGGTCATTAATGATCTCTCTGACCTCATTGAATGTTACTTCATTAAAACTGAGAGCATTTACTGGTGTTATAAATTCATCAATGTAACTGAGTGGACAAATATTTGTCCGTGAAATACTAGGAGTGGAATTACTTCTCCTTTGCTGATTGATAATTTGCCACATTGTCTTTGATAGATTTCCAGAATTATGGATAAGGCGACCGTTTGGAGCAATTTTAGCTTGCTCAGTAGAACTCCTGCAACTTCTTCTATATCCTAAATATGCCTGCTCAGCCTCAGCAGAGTGATACTGATTCTTCAGCTCTCTGAGAAAATCGAGCTGATCACTCATTAATATTGTTAGAATAGTGAGATCTAACAACATAGGACTTTTCTGAGAAACTGATAGAGACATGCATTCTCCAAGACGGAAACAAAGTTCTCAGATATCTAATGTGCATCAGTGTATTCATCTATAAAACTCCATGATGACTGATCCACAACATTATAAAATGTATACAAACCACTTTGTGCAAATGGTCTGCACAACCTTCTAGACTCCGCATGGCCCACGGCACACTCAATCATACATTCCACTCTCTATCCCATGTGATCCGACAGATTCACGCTGACAACTCCTGCTGACCTCAAGGATACGCCAGAACCCACAAAGATATTGTCCTAGCACACATCAAGCCGTGTCGCCTGAAATATTGTTTGTTTAAGACCAAAACCCTGCAAGACATCACAGAGCTGGGATGTTTTAACACTAGCCATATTAAAATGAACATTAAACATTTTAATAAATGACGTATGGATTGATGCTAAAAATACTTATGATAAATCCTGTCAATGTCATTGTATTACATTTTTTTAATACATAAAATAAATAAATAAAATTCCAGAGCCGCATATTGAGCTCACTAATAGATTAAAATACATAATTAATTCGATCTATAAATAAGCAAGTGGTGAACATAATTATTGCTCAAATAGTCCATCATGTTATTCAATCAACCGTTTTAATATTCTAATTACAGTTAATTAATAAATGACTAAATCAATTAGTGACTGTTTTCGATTGGACGAACTTGACATATGTCGACGAAGTTGCCGATTATATTTGTCCTAAAACAATATTGGCCGATAACTGGTAGTTTGATTTAATTTGATTTTAACGATTCAATTTTCTACACTGTTTATTTTTTCCAAAATTTGAGTTTTTAATACGATCGGAACAAATAACATTTATATACCTACTACTTAATTGCTAATATAAATGTTTAGTGTTAGTAGAAAAAATTTCGTCTAAATGCTCTCTTACATCTGTGGATATAAGAAAATTGAAAATAAAATATAATTATTCCACATTACACCACCGTAACACCTATGCTGATGACTAGTTGTTACAGGTGCAATGAGATTGAAGTCAGTCACTGGGCCAACCAGCCAAGAGGAACTCGTATACCTGCTATCACTTCACCCCCTGGTAAAGGTCGGAACTCTTCAAACTGGACAGTTACAGTCTGAAATTGGGTGGAAAGTCTTGTTAGAACTTCAAGCTTTATCTCGAACAACAATCTGGGTAAGTCTAGATTTTATGATGATATGCTGGAAAGCATAAGCTCCGATTTAAGAAAGCCAATGAGGGCGCCTGCTCCCCATCCTGCAACTCTGCTCTTTACTATCAAAATTCGGGATATAACTTGATTTATCCTTAAAATATTTAATTTCTTTACATGATGAAATATTTAAGGACCCTTGGAGTTAATCCCTGAGTTAATTATCCTTAAAACGTCCTTACGTGAATATTAAGCTGCGTAAGATACTTTATAAGTGTTCCTATTCATTGGCATAAAATAGTGTATAAAATCTGACCCAAATTGATTGTGAATCTATTGAGATCTCTGAAACTTTAAGAACGGTTAAATAAAGAAAAATTAAGACAATTATTTTGCTAATTTCGCGACGTTTGCGGGGCAGTTTTAGTTATTTAGGATTTTCAGATATGTTGAAACATTCAGAAATCGTCTTGTGATTTTTTTTATTTATAAGAACTTTTTTATATGATCATTTCTGGATTAACACTATACGAGAAATACACCCGTCTAGTCAAGTTCCAATTGCAGCGTTTCAATTTTCTGAAACCATCACCAGCATTTGTTTTGCTAATATTGGATTTTACCTGATTGAACAATGTATTACATACATATTAAAAAAAAAATAACCATATTAAGACTTTAAATCCAGGCTAATCTACATTGGGACGTTGATGCTAACTGACCCAATCGTTAGACTGGCCGTAAAGGTACAGTCCTCAAGATCTCCAGGCCTAATTGAGCTTAACTACTCAATCTGGGAATAGTTCAAAGAAATTGAGGCTCCAAAAGGTAAAATCAGAACTGAATTATGTATTAACACTAATACCTCCCAGACTATAGCGATTTAAAATCGCCTTTGTTTATTGGTCTACTATTTTAACCAGCCATTTTGACTTTTCGGCGCCTATGCTGGAAGGTGTTGCCTGGAATTTTTCTGAAAGATAATTACATTAGCACCAATCAAAGGTTCTATCTATATATTTATTTAAGTAAATTGTTCAAGTTATACTAAATATAGCTTTTCCAGAGAAAATGCTAATTCGCATTTCTTTTATTAGTGTATCTGCTCCTAAGGACGTTAATAAAAAAAACTGGCTAAATAGTGTCGAGATATTGATATTATCTTGCTAACGTGACATAATTTAACGCGCAAAAAAAGTTATTGCCAAAATGCTACAAACCACTTATTTTGCGAAACCATATCTCGTATTATATACGAGATAAAAAAGCTTTCGGGATTCGAAATTTCGAAATCCGCATTGAACAGTTTATATAGGTTCAATGTACAATATTAATTAATACACTAAACTATGTACATTCAAATAAAATACATATATGTAAATGCGCAACACAAACCTTCACTACCTAGAAAGTACGTACGTGTTTTGAATTTTTCATATATTTTTTCCGTGATGTATCTCAATTTGTTTCATTTCAACTTCATTTTTGAACCTAGCTGAGCATGCATGAATTGTGCTATCGTAATTTTTTTTATCTCAGTAACAATATTTCGTTACAATTTTTTTATATCGTTGTTAATGGTTTAAAAGAAGTATCATTTTGATAAAATGACAAAAAAATATTTTATGCACCTCCTTGAGTAGATGAGAATGCTAAATACATCCTTAAAATAAGGACGCCCCAAAATAACAATCCAAGACCGCCCTTGTTATTTTCCCAGTTATTTTCAGTTTTAGACGCCTATGCTGGAAGGTGTCGACTGGACTTTTGTGGAAGATAAGTACACTAGCACCAGTCAAAGGTTCTATATATTTATTTAAATTATTCAAGATAAATTAAATACAGCTTTTCCAGAGAAAACGCTAATAACTAAAAAAACCCTAAAGGTATCTAAACTCTTTTAATTTGCCATGTGTCCTATTTCCAGTGAGAAAACAATCGCTTTGGGAATATAAATGCATACACATATGGGCCAGGTGCATACCACACAAGATCATCTTACAGTCGGAAACATCCTTCTGTTTTTCCAGCAACCTTATGCACGTTTCAAAACCGACTTCACAACCGCATGCTTTATTGGTTTACCACCAAGCTTATCTGATTCCGTCATTTGTGCCTAATATAGTTTTTCTAATTTTTAATACCTAAAAACACATGTGTCCCGGAAGGGAACGGCAGGCAGAAACGTTCCGACCCAACCAACTTTGACCTGTCGTCATATATTATGCACAAGAACTATAGTAACACCCTCTTCCTGTCTTTCGGGGATGAAAACTTGTCCCGTTCACATGTGCGACACTTTGGAATACTCGTGATTTGTAAGGGCGGTTTAGTTGTGTCGCTACCGGGGGAAGTTAAAAAATAGAGCGACGTTAAATATATAAGTAGGCAAACTTAATATTCTTCGTATCAGGTACTATTCTTAGTTGAAAATATATTAATGTTTCTCTCATTCGACAGTATGCTGCGTTATCAAAAATGTCGATATCAAATTAGAATTGTTCGTTAAATGGTGTAGGTATACACTATACAGACAGTATGTACGTAATAATTAATTATACGTAGATGGTGGAAGCTTATAGTGGAAAACCGTTTATATAAAAGTTGTAAGGAACATAAAGGTGCACATATCAAAAATATGTTTGAGTATATAGGAAGTCCTATTATTTTTGCGTGCCAAGAACACTTATGTTTTTAAGTAAAAACTTTTATATAATGAGTTAATGAGAACAGCTATGTCGGGAAACGGAATTCTTTAATAATTATGGGACATACAATACAAAAACTATGACAGAATAAATTACAACTTGACTTTTTTAACAAATTCAACCTGTAGGTCTTCAACCAACGAATAGGTGTTGTCTAACGCTAAATCACCTTTTGGTCTAATACCTTCATGAATTTAATTTCTTCTTTATCGTATTATAAAGGGTAAACTCGTTGAATTGGCCTCAATAGCGTACCACTGGCGTTCTTAAGTCCATGAAACACTTCTTCTATTTTAGCTAAGGGTCAGTCTAAACGTTTTTATTCTTGCTGCCAATCAACACAATATCTCCTACGCTGACATCAAATTGGATAAATCGTTTTTCCTTTAAAATCAGTTGTGTCAAGTATTCATTTCTAAAACTGGCTTTCAAACCACCTCTTAACTTCAGTCTTTAACGCATTCTTCTGCGCAAATCGCTGGCTTCTATTTTGTCCAAATCGGGAACTCCAACTTCTGTCACGTCCTGTAAAAACATTGCTGGTGTCAACCTCTCATATCTTCACAATTTTCTGATAGATATGTTATTGGTCTTGAATTAACTACAGCTTCGCATTCGCATACCATTGTTGAGAGTTCTTCAGAAGAAATTGCGGCTTTAACCACACATATTTTTAGAAATTGTTTCAAAATTTTTATCAATCTCTCCCACCATCATCCCCACCAAGCAGCTGTGGGAGGATTAAACGTCCACTACAGGACCAATTTTAGCTTTCTCAGTTCCCATATAATTTATGCCATTGTCACTATACATTATTGAAGGTCTGTCACGTCTAGAAATAAATCTTCTTTGGGCTTCTATAAACGAATCTGTAGATAACGACTGAACTATTTTTATACGTACAACTCTGTAAATAGCGCAAGTGAATACACATATCCAAACTTTGGATTTATCCCTGAGATATAATGGGCCTGTCAAGTCGGTACCGCAAACTTCAAATACTGCTGCATCTTGCACTCTATCTTTTGGAAGAACAATGGTCAGAGCTCTTACCTTAATTTCTTCGGCATCTTACACATTTGTAAATTACAGATCTTATTGATTTTCTACCATTGATAATCCAAAATTTTTCTCTTCAATTGTTTGGAACTGTTTGCTAAAGATCCAACTTTGTTTAATGTTTGGTATAAGAAAACTTCTTTTTTTATCAACGTCTTTTTCAATTTCCTCAAGAGGTAGAACTTCTTTTCGCATAATTCTTATATTTCTGCAGTTAAAAATAAATCGATTTATCCAGGATACAAGATTAATTATACTTTGATATTTCCAGAACTTTCTGTACAACCGCGATAAGTCTTGATTATTTACCAATAATCCAATTGTACTTTTTTGTTTTTAGGTTCCGACTATTTCTTCATTTACATGATAACTTTGTTGTGTCCAATCACATGGAGATTTTTGTAGCCCCTCTGGTCCATTCCACCATTTCCTTTCGTTAAGTACTGAATATCCTCTGGAGGGGAGATTTGCCGGATTGAGCTGTCCAGGAACATAACTCCACAATGCTTTACTAGTTAGCGACTTTATTTCTTAAACTGCTTCTGACAAATGGATTCCAATTATCGCCTCGATTACCCAAGATAGAACCGTCCGTCGTAGAGTCTGTCCAACAATAATTCAAAATGACTGGTGTGCATCTCCAAAGAGTTTCATCGCTCCATCAAGCAATCGGAATCCAATAGTGGCAACAAGTAATTCTAGCCTACAGATCGACATTTTTGACAGGATCTACTCGAGATATCACTTGTTGAAGAGTCATTACTAAAAGTAGAAGTGGAAGAACAATTAAACCTCCTCGACGATTGTCATACTAAAGTAATAACCTTTTGGTTATGAGTATGTAAGGTTGAAATGAAGATGAGGCTTTAGAGTAAACCTGCTAACACCTTTCCCCACGTTGAAGACCTACAGGTTGGATTTGTTAAAAAAGTCAAATTGACATATTTTTATGTCATAAAGTTTATATTGCATTTCCCATAATTAATTAAAGAGTTTAGTTTCCCGACATAGGTGGTCTCATTAACGAACCTTGTGATGTCCATCTGTACTCGTTGAGTGCAGAGAACGTTACATTAAACAACGTATAAACAAATTTTGATATTTACAAATAAATATATTTTATTCTATGAGAAAAAGTCATGATAACAATTTTTTTAGTTCTGAAACTACACTAACACGCAAACGAATCAAAATTGTATTTTAGGAGGTGGTCAAAATGTCTTTCACCCAGTTGCAAACATAGAAAACATTATTTTTATGATATTAGGTTATAATTAGAAACTCTTTAAGTATCATGTTTTAAAATCTTTTTATTTTTTGAGACATTTATCTTTTTTAATTTTTAAGTTCAAACGTTGAAATGACCAAAAAAAAATCAAAATTTGTTTTAAACAACAATAAGCCAAAACGAAACAAATGTCAAAAAAATAAAAATATCTTAAAACACGACAATTAATTAAAAATTATAATAATAACTTTATTTAATAAATAATGATATTAATTTTTTAATTACATATTTAAAATTATTATTAATAAAGGAAAAGAGGTACCACAAAAGAGGTACCACAAAAGAGGACTAAGGATATTACTAATGTTCATGCATTCAGAAGATGCGTGGCCAAAAACAAATATAAACAACGATTTAAACAAGATAACATTCTTTTCAAAAGAAAAAACATAAACTGTAAAATAATTAATACTTAAAAAAATTTAAATTTTACCACCTTACTCTAACGAAACAAATTTTCTGAAAGATTTTATTATTAACTTTATATAAAAAACAGTGTTGTTAATTTTGTTGTCGTCTTTCAAAATGTATTGTTAATTAAGGAAAGAACGTGCGATGAAAGTTAACTAGGCATGAAGAGCAAAAATTATTTCATTATATTAGGTACAGATGTTTATTCTTTCAGAAAATGTGTGACCAAAAACAGAAGTATAAACAAATTTTAATATTTTAAAAGAAATATGTATTCTAAGAGAAAATTAGTAAGTAAATTTTTCCTTAAAAATACTAAAAATAATAAATCACTTTACAAAACTACGAAAATTCACAAAAAAAATAAAAATTTTGGTTTAGAAAGAGTTCAAAATGCTACTACTTTTTCAATGCCGTTAACAAAGGACGCCTATACTTTTCTAATTTTCTTGCATCTTTTCTTTTAGGAATTATTAATTTTAGATAAAGAACAAATAAAATAACGACGTTGGTTATTAAATTAGGTTATACTTGGAATTTTCCAAAAATGTCTTGTTTTAAGCACTTTTATTTTTTTTAAACTTTGTTTTTGCTTATGCATTTTGGTTTTCCTCGGATTTTCTTGACATTAAATTTCGAAAAGGTTTTTTTTTTTATCAAGTATGGAATCTATAGAAAGTGTGTTCTTGAAAAATTAAATTGCATCTAGATTTTTGAATTTTCTGAACCATAATCAAAAGTTACTCTAACAAAACTAGAGAACATACCCAAATTATTATTATTTTTAAATAACAAATGCACAAATGATGCTATGTTTTCCCTCTTTAATTAAGTATACTCCACACTAATCCAACCTGAACAACCATCACTCTACAGCAACAAATTACTGTGATTTCTCTAAAGCTTTCGATTGTGTAAATCATAATATCTTAAATAACAACTTGCAGTACTACGGATTCAGAGGAGTGCCTTTCGAATTTTTTAAGTCGTATCTTAACAACAGGAGTCAGCTTGTGAATGTTGATACGTCGATGCCTTCTCACAAGCCAATAGATTGTGGAGTACCCCAGGTTTCAGTACTAGGCCCTATTTTATTTCTGGTGTTTTTCAACGACTTTGCTTGTCTGGACAATACCGGTAAAGTATGTCTCGTTGCGGAAGTACTAATTTCACTTGGAGCAAGCCGGATATTACGGAGCTTCACAGAACTGTATCTAGTTACTTAATGACCATTAATCCATGGTGCGATTCTAATCTCCTGTGCCTCAACGTTTCTAAAACTAAAGTCGTGTAATATAAAACTACGGTGCAATCTTTTGTGCTTAGTAACACCACTATTGACGTCGTTGAATCTGTGAAGTTCTTGGGGCCTGTTGTGGACAACCATTTAAGGTGGGACTTGCACATCGATGCCTTATCAAAAATAATAAGTTTTGCCTGTTTTAGGCTAAGAACGGTTTCCATGGAGCTGAACTTGTCAACTGCTAGAACAGCGTATTATGCCCTTTTTGAGTCGCATCTCCGATACGCCCTTCCAGTCTGGGGTACGTGCTATGCGACTCAATATGAGCTTATTTTCATACTGCAAAAAAAAGATGTTTGATACTCACTGAGACTAAACAGTAGAACTCACTGCCAGGATCTCTTTAAAAGATTTAAAATATTAACTATTCTTTCCTTATTCATATTTACATCCGTTTGCTTAATCCGCAAGCACGTATCTGCTATTCCAGAAAGGCCATCTCACAACTATCCGCTTTGGAATACGGAGCATGATCTTTATCTGCCAACCCCACGCTCAGAGTTAGTTAAAAGCTCTATACTGTACAATGCAAAAAATGCACAATCATCTGTCATTTGAAATGAAGTCAATACATTTTTTTCCCGCATTTCGCAGAGCTGGAGAGAGCGTTATGCGCAGTAAACGACTTTTTTTTATTAATACTTAATTTTGAGCATGAGTTTAATGTTTGGTGTTTAGTAATTAATGTTTAAATGATTAAATATTTTGATATTGAATATTTTATATAATATTTTGACAATAAAGCATCTTATTATATTGTTATTATATTATATTCCTGTATCATAATTATTTGAAATTAACAGTCACTTTATAATTTTTTTAGCGTTACCATACTTGATATTACAAAAATGGATAAATTGTTCAATATTTAAAGTCAAACATAGAAATCTGCGGAAAAATCAAAATTTATTCTAAAGCACCAGAAATAAAAACGAAGCCAATTCTTAACGGAAGGGGAAGATGTTAAAACACGACAACTACTGAAAAATTCTATTATTCTCTAATTAAACTTTATTATTAAAACACCAGCTGCAAAAGTAGATCAGCCATGAAAGGCAAAAATTATTTAATTCCATTAATGATGTTTATGTTTAAAAAAAATTCGTGTCCAAAAACAAGTTTAAACAAATTTTGAAGTTTTATAAAAAATGCATTTTATTCTAAGAGAAAACTATAACAAATCCAGATTTTTTTTAGCATAATATGAGAAATTAACATGTTATGAAACTAGGCAAATACATAACAGAAACAGAGAAGAAAGAAAAATACAATATTGTTTATTAAATTGGGCAATTAGAATTTTACATTGGTATCATCTTCTAGGACCTTTTTTATTTTCTTGAGATTGTTTGTATTTTTTTAATATAAATCTTGCTTTTTGTCGGATTTTCTTAATCTTAAATATTGAGGAAAATACTATTTTTTATAACAAATATGGAATCGTTAAAAAATTAAAAAAATATTCTCTTAAAAATTAATTTGTATAGCGCGTGTTTTGATTTTTCAACTTAAAATTTACTTTTCCTAAGTCTAGTCTCTCTAATTTGGTATCGATTATGAATCAAAAGTTACTCTATCGAAACTGGGGGGATACTTTAATAATTCCTGCATAAATTCTTTGAAAATTCCCATGGCGTAGTTATCATAACAAGCTTAAAATTCTCTTTTTCACTTTGATACTGTATACCTCTAAAACCGATTAAGCAAACTACATCAAAACAATCTTACATCGTTTTGGTGGGCATTGAAAGGACTATTTAAATACCTATCAATAATTAGGGGTTCCCATTAAAAAAAAAGTTTAGTTTGGCATGCAGAAATGGCGTACCTCGCCTAATCTAAAATAGTTTTGATGTATGCACCCCTACGTTCCCTGCAACCTTTTGGTTGACGTATTTCACTATTACTTAAATTGTTAACGAAATATCTTCTGTCCACGCATTACTTGTTGGCCCTGTATACACTCTGTGTAAATATATTTGAATCCAATTGCTTTCGGAATACAGGGTGAGCCAAAAACGTTGAAAAATCTTGCAACAACAAGGAGATCACGATGAATTTTATACTATTTCCTATTTATATAATATAACTTTATACCTATTTGCACCATTATCGATGTCTCTTCCAGTCTTATAGTCATTATTTTTTACTTTCCGTTTGATGGTAGAAAAATAATAATAACAGTATTCTCATCGCGTCCAAAACAGAAACTTCCTAATAGATTTGGGCACTATAAGTTTTTAAGCCTGCTTCACCTTTTATAAGCTTAATTTAGTCGCAGGGCCTTAGAAGGTTTACCTTAAGGATTCAACTGATTATAAAAGGTACTCTCACCGTTCTCATTAATCCTAGATAACCAGGAAATTAAATAATTAAAATAAATCCTGAAACTCTTAAAAGACCCATAGGGAACATATTTCCAATGACAATTGTCATTGCATATTTCTTATCTACAATCACCTATAAATCGCGACAAAGAAATCTTCAGAATCTTTCTGCTGTATCGAATTATGAAAGGCATATTTCCGTGGCGCCCTTTTACGTGTCGCTAACATATGTTACGGAAATTTGTCATTCTGATAACGTCTGCGGAGTTTTTCTGCATCTGAATGCTTTTTAAGGAGTATTGATAGGTAAATTAAATGTCTAGTTCAGGGCAGGATTACTTATATGTTCGCAAGAGCGTCAATATTGAATTTATGCAATGAGCTAGTGAAACATTGAGTTGTATAACCAAGAATAGAATATGTTAGATCCTAGTGCATCCCATTTAATATTTCAATTTTAGGTAAATACCCTAAGCGATTAATCACTCTGGACACTTTATAGACAATTATATAAAATTAATAAAGAACAGGATAAGAGACTGAAATATAAAATCCCAAGTGTACATAACTATTAAATCAGAGATTAAGGCAAGCTCGTTACCTCGATAACTAGATACAACATCAGGATTCCTCTCGACGGAATATCAACAATTCCTGCAATACCATAAATTTTCAGCGCTTCAGAGAAATTTTCTCCTGCTTAAGACAACTCACTGACTCCGTTAATGATAATAAATAATTGTCGAGAGTCGAGAGGACGTCCTTTTTATTTATTGTTGTGTAAACAATTCGCGGAGACGTAGATAGTAGAGATTTAATATGATGTTCATAAGACACGCATGAAAGGATATATTTATCTGTACACATTGTTATTACTTTTTTATTGTACTGGGTAATTTAAGTTAATAAGTTAATAAGTTATTTGTTTCCATACGAATACCTATAGAAACTTTTTATGAAGTTTAGCTTTACCCAGTAAAACCGGCCAATAAGGACTGGCAAAGTTTATGGGGATTCCTATAAATTAAAATTTTCAATAAATTATGGTAGTTTACATAAATCTAAACTACTTATGTGTCGCCTAATAAAACTCAGGATACAAAATAGCAATATGTAAAACTACATGCTTTTAAAACACTTCAAAGAAAATATAAAATATTGAACTATGTCAGCCTTGTAAGGATATGTAATTTAATGGCAATTACAAACACAATTGTCACCTTTTACTGTTAAATTAATCCAACCACCATATATATAAATTTACATTGATTAAAAAATATCTTGAATTTATAGTGAACAAATTCATCATTTATATTATGTAATATAGCGTTCATTAAAAAATATTTGCAAAAGCTAGGTAGGTAGCTCTGAAGAGAACATTATATTTACTATTTACATGTAGTTAAAAACTGTAAAATCTAGGAAAATTAATTGAATATACCATGAAGCTGCACTCATATTGCAGCTATTCATGTTGCCTCCTGGCAACCCATAGCTTATTATGCAGCAAGAAATTTTACACTAAATCAATTTACAGTGAATTTTAGTACATTATTATTTCTGGCATTATAATTTATTTGATTAAATTATATATGACTACAACAACTTCTTTGGGACGTATATTTTAGCGGCATTTAAAAATAAAGTTGTCCGTTTTTTACCAGATATTTTAATTTTAAACTGAACAAATTATTATGTATATTTTGTAAAGTAACATTTGTATGAATGTTATTTTACAGGTACAGGGGTTTTTTAATATTTTACACCATACCTGGAGAGGTAGTTGCAGGTGCTAGATATTTTAAATCTAAAAAGTGAAAAATTTGGTGTGTTATTTTTTATGTGTTTTGCTATGTAATATTACATTTTTAGATTTATCAGAAAATACTAGACATGCCTATCTTGATTTTACCATATTAATAGTTAAAATTTGAAATTTTTGAACATGTATTAGGTTGTGGCATCTAGAAGGCTGAAGGCTTAACATAGAGCGAAACGGAACTCTCGTTTGTCAACAACTTTCGGTTTTACCGAAAATGCCCAAGATAGAAAAATGGAAACTGTTTCGCTTTAAGTTAAGCCGTTTAAATTCTACAGCCTGTGAAAGTTGAAAACATTTCAGTTTTCAGTTACAAATATTTCAAAAACAGTTAGAGATAGGCATAGGACACTACATGTAAAATATGCCTTGAATTTCTCCTAGAATCTAAATATGCAATAATATGGGGTGTGAAGTTGGCGTTTGGAACCTTCCCAAAATGCACTAGGAATTTTTCTGAACTCAAAACATAATGTATATTGAAAGTTTCGATGCTCATTTGTTTTTCGCAATATTTTTTTAAAGATAAGTGAAAAACACTGCACCTCCTATATTTAATATTTAATTGAAAATGGCATTAAAGGTCAAAATGCGTAATATAAAATTATAAAAACTCTAAAACCATTCGATTGTAAAATACTTTAAAAAAACTTCAATGAAAATATAAACACCGTTCAATAATTGCTTTATTTATTCATGATAAAATACTGTAAAATCGTAGAGGAATTTGTAATTGTAGGGACTGAATTTGGCAGTGACATACAGTCGCTCATCATGTAAAATTACTTGCTGGGTGATCAGTTACTTAACTGTTGCCATGAGCCCGTAAGAATAATTCCTTGTAGCAACAACCGTGTAAGGATGTTTCATTTAATGGTATGTAGAGATAAAATTGCCCGTTTATTTATAGCTAAATAAGACCAAATATGTTCGTGCTATTTTCTATTCTCTAATTTTTACAAATTTTACAGGTTAAATTATTTGTAATTCAATAACATTTCCGTGAGATCGAAATTAAAATTGCGTATTTTTTCAGGTAAATTTTACTACCTAGAAATAGTGTAATATTCTATCTACAACCATCTATTCTTATAAAAAAATTATATGAAACTCACTTGTTATTTGTATTATGTAACATAACAATCATATGGATGTTGATCTTATATATAAATATATAATTCAAAAGTGCCCATTTTTATTTTAAATACTTTTAAAACTAAAAATAATATATGTAGTTACATTTGATTTTAAAGACCAATCGGTTTAATAATTAAAAATGCCTTTCAATTACACGTCATAACAACAACGTAATAATTGTAGATTAAGGCAATTTTATCTGTGATCTCGTATTAACATGCCGCAAATAATTTTACATTAAATCCATTACCATTTAAGATATCTTTTATTGATGATAAAATTATATAACGCCCGTCTAAATTTTTTTAATAGAACTTGGAGCAATTTGTAAAACTTGTTACATGTTATAAAACCTCCATAAATGTGGTGTGTTAAGAAAAGCATTCGCAAGATTTTCATTTTTTCTCTGGCGCCTAAGGCCACACGACACAAATGAAAACTTCAACAAAGGGATATTAAAAATTAAATGAATTTTTTAAATAGAACCCCCTTTGAGGCGGCGCGCATCGATCCCGGTCGTGTACCTACTAGGCGAACGCTCTACCGCTGAGCTACGGTTCCATTGAAATACCTGTGCCAGAAGGATTCAGTACCGACATAGTTTCCAAAAATCACAAATTTGTATTTTCAATCGGATCGATAAGATTTTTGTTATCTTGTACTCGTAGCTTCTTTAACGAACCAAAGTTTGGTTAGTACAGATCGTTCGGTTTCCAATAATATTATGGTAGGTGGTAACGTATCGTATCAACACTCTAAATTATGTAGTTTAAATTAAACGAAGTCACCCTGTATAAAAGGGATCTTTATTTCCAAAATTTCCTCTTCTTCAATTTTTTACGTAGATTCTCGCCAAATAATTTATTTTCTTTATAAATCTATGTTTTTACATTTTCCGTCATTAGTCCCTTTTCCAGACATTTTCGAAACAGAAAAGCATTTAGAGAGTTTTTCTCCTCTAAATTCACTATCGACCTGATGCTCGGTGTTTTTACTCCTCGCGACTTTTTCATCTCTAGAATGGCCCAAAATGACTCCTTGCTGCCCTCCAAGTGTTGCCTATAAACGTGACAAATCCCAAATTTCTACTACTTGTAGTCGAACCTGATGCATTACATTCTAAAAGAACTATTTCCTTGCAAAAATACCTCTTCTTGCCAAGCAATTCATTTTGTGCCGCTGTTTGAACTTAGTATTTCCATTTAGATTATCCAATATTGCGCACATATTCCAGAACAATTTCGATGTGGTAATGGCACTAATATTTCTCGAAACGGGACTGTTCTGACGGGAGGTGCTACATTTTAACCTACTCCAAATTCACCAAAGTTGCGCCATCGCCACTGGCCATGCACATTTATATTCATAAAATGTAATAATAAATAAATAATAAGAAATTCCGAATTTTATGTTTATGCAACGCTTAACTGATCAAAATATTTAATATCAAAATTATCAATGTTCATAATTGCATTTTGTACACATTTCGCCTTCTCTTTGATTCATATTGTTTGTGCTTGCTACTTTCTTTTACAGGGTACTTACAAGACGAGAAGGCAATATCTATAACGGAAATAGGTTTATTCTCTTGAACTGAAAAAGGCTAAAAATACGTTTTGTATAGCCTTGTAACTTGACTAGTTTCCGGTAGTTAAGATAAAGTATAAATACACCATTCGCTTTCGAAATTCAATATTTGCATCGACTATTAGGTTCGTTGTGCCAAACAGATAACGATCAGAAAAGAAATATGCTATAAGATAAAATTGTCCTTTTATCGGTGCATTACAAATTGAAAAATTATCTCTAAATGATCGAAGATCATGTGTCACGAACATAATAAGTAAGCAAGTAAATAAGCAACCAATTTGTTTCATAAGTTTCGCAAGTATCTTGGTATATTAAAAATATATAACACGGCTACTAGTTTTCTAATTTGAAACTTAACAAAAATTCTGTACCTTAATGAAAACTTTTAAAAATTACAAACTAAGCATAATGTGGCATTTAATTTTTATAAATAGTATATTGTGTAGTTACACATTTTCGGCTGATGGCAAAATTTGCTGAAGGGGGCCAGCAAGCACCGAGGAGGTTTAGATTGTGATTTCCCTCTGAGGGTCACATGTTATTTTTTTCTGTAGTCCAAAAAATAACGAATAAAATACTGATTTTTTGAAAGACACAAAGTAGTCCAGATGATTTTTCCTGCTATCGTCGGAAACTAATTCACTTACTTCTATTCGCCTATTTCAAAAATATCAATATTGTATTATTTTTTTCTCCGATCACAAAGAAAAATAGCATGTGTACTTCGGAGGAAAAGCTTCGAAAATCTAACTTTTCCTGCTAAGTACACGATATACCTAATATTTCCATAGACGAAAAAGTAATATCCCCGGATTGTTATTTGCGATTTCCTAGCCACCCTTAACAATAACAGAATAGCTAGTACGGGCCGGAAATAATGATATTTTCGAACGATCACAGAAAAAAAAACCCTTTTTGAATCTTTTCCGATCCTATGTTGTAATTGTCATGCCGGAAAAGTACATTTTGAAATTGTGCAAGGCCGCTAACAAAATGAAAATGGTAACTCTTTTAAAATACATAAACGGGAAATAGAAATAATATAAAATATGCAATAGTCAAAATATCATATTATATTTGAATGTAGTGATTTATTAAAAACATTAGACGGTCATAATATTGTAAACTCATCCCCTAATAAAATTAAAATGTTCTTCTGCATAATTATTAGAAGTTGTTCAACTTTTCTTTCAAATGCTTAAACATATGAAAATTCGATTCGATATAAAATGTATTGATAAATAAATACGATATATTTAAGGGGTAGGAAAAATACCTATGAGTTGTCTAGTTTTAACTTAATTTAGTAAGATCTACAAATTCTTCAGAAAACTAACCAAAACTAGCAATTGCTAACCAAATCTAAACAAATTCATTTCAGCAAATGAACCTGTGGAAATCTCATCTAAATATACCAGAAATTGAACATATTAAGTAGTACTTTTTTCGTTCTCCATATGCTCCAAAAATTATAAAAGTAAGAATTTTTCATTTTGTTTTCCATTACTTACCTGACATTCTTCATTATTCTATTTTTCGACCTTATAATATTTTTCATATCAGATCAGATTTTTCCCAGTTTTACTAATTTTAGTTTGTCATTTTTCAACTTTCTAAAGATATTTCACATTTTATTCTCTATTTTTGAATCTATTTATTATTTATTTTACATACACCATTTTTCTACTTTGTAATATTTTATATAACATTAGATCACTGCATCTACATTTTCTCTATATCTAGTTATTCAAATTTTCGATTTTTCACCTTTTTAAAATTTTACATTTTAGTGTTTATATTTTTATTGCCTACTTTGCATTTACCACTTTTTACCTTTTCCGATTTAATTTTTAAAATTTTTCATTTTTGACCATTTCAAGAATTTTATCATGTTATTTTCTGTTTTGTATTCTATTTATTTTGCATACTTACTTCTTCCAACTTTATTTATTTAAAATTTTAATTTTTCGCCTATACCAGAATATTAACACATTTTTTATTTTTTGCTATATTTATTTTATATTTAATATTTTTCTACTTTATAATATTTTACATCATAACATGAAATCATTATCTCTACCCTTTTGCTAATTTTGTTTATTTACATTTTTACTTTGTCGCCACTTTTAGTATTTTATTATCTTTTGTTATATTTGTTTTTATTCTATTTATTGTCCATTCTTCATTAAAAATTTTCCAAATTTTGCGTGTTTTATATTTTTTAATTTTCCACCGTTTTAGTATTTTATCTTTTATTATCTATTGCTTCTTCTGATGTTTTACATAACATCAATACATTGGATCAACACGTCTATCAATATTTTTATTTAAATTTTGAACTTTTTGCCTTTTTTAGATTTTTTAATACCAGGACATGTAATTTTGTCAATTTATTTTGCATGCACCATTTCACAAATTTTATGTAATTTGATTTTTAATTTTTAACATTTTCTGGAATTTTTTCCTTTTATATCCTTTCATTTCTTTTATTTTGCATTCACCATTTTCACTTTTACCGATCGTATTTATTTTAATTTTTAATATCTTGACTCTTTTAGAATTTTTACGTTTTCTCTTCTATTTTGATTTTATTCTTTAACCTTTACCATTACTATTTTTTATCTCAATACTTTACATAACATCACTTCATTGCATCAACACTTTCTAATTTTATTTTTATTTTTATTTGTTTTAGAAAGTTGGATTTTAATTTTAGTTTTTTATTATGTTTATTTTGCATTTATCATTTCTTTCCCAGTTTCATATAATTTATTTTTAATTTTTACTATCTACAATTTTCAATTTATTTTGTATTGACCTTGTTCACTTTCCCAATTTTATTTATTTTATTTTTTTTATTTTTTTTTTATTTTAT
This sequence comes from Pissodes strobi, assembly GCA_016904865.1. Classification (NCBI taxonomy): domain Eukaryota; kingdom Metazoa; phylum Arthropoda; class Insecta; order Coleoptera; family Curculionidae; genus Pissodes; species Pissodes strobi. The sequence continues at coordinate 91,414 of MU182933.1, forward strand.
TTTCTATTTTTTTCTAAGTTCAGTTTACAAGATCGCAAAGGTAATACAAAAAAAATAAATGGCAATTTTATTTAGTAATACAAAGTTTTAACAAATCCAAGGAATGTTTTAATAGTATATTATTTCAGATACTATTCAACTATACAACCATAGAAATAGGGAGTCCTATTTCTATTTATCTAATTTAAGAAAATGATTTAATATTTTAATTATTTTATTAATGTCAAATTTGCTTGCAGTTGCCCCACCGTTAGCACTAGAAGATATCTATTATATTAACCTAACAAACATTGCAAAATTTCTTTTTGGCCTTGGTTTTAGTGTAAAAATTTCGGATTCCACCCCCCTCCCCACCCCTCCTAGCTCACGAGCTGGCGACGCGATGCCCTTGTATTAAATTTTAATAAAATTGAACCACATACTATCAATATGTATAAATAAATAACAATACAGAAGTAGTTTGGGTTAGTTCTTTTCGTAACTAGTTATGAAAAGTAAGACATTTGATAACGTTTTTTGAAAAGTGTGACTCTAAATGTCAAATTACTCAATAGGGCTAATTGAGTAATGAAAAATTTCTTGCTGATGTGCCTCCGAAGTCCGAATTGAGGCTTACCATTACGGTTTCTGAAAAAAAAACATTTTCAAAGTCGATTTCTCTTTTCAGTTGCTCAATAGAGTATAGGTTCCTCATTAGCATTATAAGATCCTTTACACAAATAGTGCACTATATGAAAATCGCGGTTTCCCATTGGTCGATCCGCATGGCCCTCCGCTCGCTTCGCTCGCTACGGGGGCTCAAGACAAGGAAGCTAACCAGGTGCTAACCCAATCTAACCCAAGACATACCCAAAATCAAGAAAAAAAGCTAATCTTTAAAAAAATCTTTAAAAAAAATAAAAAAAAGCAACGGGGTTCTAACCCGCGTTTTTCAGGTGAGACCCAACGATCTTAGCCTCTACACTACGAGAGCTCTTGACAGAAATCGATTGCATCACGCAGACATATCGTAATACGAGATGGATCGACCAATAGGAGAGGTCGATTTTTACATAGTGCACTATTTGTGTAAAGGATCTTTAAATGCTCCTCATTATTTTATGCGTTATTGGCCTGCATCAAATAACATATCTCGTCTGAAAATCATATATTTGCGATATCTTCTTGAGAATGAAGTGCTCCCCCTAAGTTCAGTCCTGCCATTGACATCTAAGTAAAAGCAGATCTGCTTCTGAGGCCTACAAAAATAATTAAACCGCCAAAGCAAAGGTAAAAAGATATCAATGCTTAAGAAACGTAGATAGCTCTTTGAATTTGAGTTACATGAAATAGTTGAACCATTGCCTTGTAGATGAATTAAAATAATAATCGTTTGCTCCTTTGGCAGAGGTAACAGGACGGTATCCTATCAATAAAAAAACATCATGGATGAGTTGAGTTTAGTAGCTCCGTTTTAAAACTACTAACCAATAGCACCCATTATCATCAAGTGCAAAAATGAACTTCAGCGGCTTGCATGTAACTATAATATAAGTACTTACATTAAAGTACATAGGTACAACTACTATTTCACGTACTTGCAATCATGCAAGTCTCTATATCTGTATGCACTAACATAACAATGGTAGCAAATTAAAAATGGGTTTAAAAAAATTAAAAATCCATTTTGCTTTCACAATAAACAATAATAAAAAAACTTCTTTATTAAAAAAAAACCGCACAAAGCTCTCATACCAAAAACGTTTCCATATTACAATTAATTACTATCAATTAGCTTGACGAGAATGTATAAGATTTCATTAAAATTGTACGGTTCTAATTTCAACATGTAATTTAGCTTCAATTTCCCCGAAAGATGTATGATTACCTCGCTTTGACAATTTTAAGTTTTACCAGAGCAGAAAAAATAAACATGAATGTCATTAAGAGAGACAATATTGCCATGGTAGAATTATCAATGAACTGCCGCGTGACGAATGTATAGGATGGTGCAAGTCAAACATGGAGATATTTAAGCTAAAATATTTCTGCAAAACATATTTGGCAATGAATGTCATTAATTTCACTCAGAGAGAAAATATTGGCATAATAGAATTATCATTGAACTGCCGTGCCATGACGATTATATATGTTTTACCGTATATTTAAACCACTTCGTAAAGAGCATATTTTACAAAATGATTTAGAAAAGTCTAATTCAAAACTTGATAAAGTGCACGAGCTTTTTACTGTTTTGCCAATCTGATCTATAGATATATTCTAAGTAATCATAATTTTCAATTTTAGATTTCTCGCTTCTGACAGCAGGAGCAGATTTGTTCCCCGAAAGCTTAAGTATTTTCAACTTTTTTATGTTTTCAGCTTCTTTAGCGCCATTTAATTAGCACTTGTGCAGTTTACACCCTGCATGGAGCAAAACGAGGCTAAACCTACTTGCTATGTGCAAAATCCGTTAAGTGACATCATTCTGGTATTAGTAATCCACGAACCCCAACCCACTAGCATTTTTATACATTGCCAAATGCGATAAGGGGTCAATTTGGGTCGTTTTAGCGCCAAAAAAGTCGCCAAGATCGAAAAAACTGGAAGGATAGTTCGATAGGATATTTCTAGTGTAGAAAAAATTTCTAAATGCTTCTGTTTCGGAAATGTAAAAACATCGATTTCTATATTAAAGAAAGGAAAGTTTGTATTTTTTTCTCGAGACATACTTTTTTAGGAAAGCCGATTACTTGATGAGAATCTACAGCTAAAATCTTATTAAAAGACATTTTGTCAATGATGACGCATTTATACATGGTAAGACAGTTAAATTTAAACTTCTAACATTTCAAGTTTTGACCCGGCGCGACATCACTTAATATTTAAGAAATTGTTTTTTTTGTGATTCATCTCTTGAATAGTTCATTCGTTACTGGTTCCAAATAAAGGCGATATAGATATGGAGATATGGTGACTGAGAAAAACTGAAAAACTCGCTCCATAACATCAATGTGTTAAAAAGAGAGCGGTATGAAAATATAATGTGGTTACGTTTTTTTCCTGGGTTCTAACAAGAGCACAAATTTTACTATTTTGAAATAATACTCTCTTTATTCCTTATCACTGTATACAAAAATGAACACCTTATACTACTCTAATAACTTAACAAGTAATAGATCTTTACAATTCAACACTCAGTGATTAACTAACTGCAACACGCATTTTGCGCACTATTTATATCCAATCGAACATATATCGGGATTATTCCGGAAGCAACCGCGCCACATCTCTATTATTCTCGCCGCACTATACATGGGGAACATAACAGAGCTATCCGGAATGTTCTCGGTAGGCCATGATTGATGCGGACGTACAGACGAGGCAAGTTAGTTGTATAGGGTCGCCCAAAAACATATAGATGGTCGCGAACCGTGACATTGTGTTGATTTGATGTATGCATCCTACGGGCCGGTTTGTGTATTATTTCTCAGATATTTTCAAAGGTAGCGGAATCGAACCTGGATATTCAGTATTAGTAACGGACGGCTACCCCATAAATGAACCCCCCCTTAAAAAAACACATAAGAATATTTCTATGCTCATTTATTTGTTTTCATTGAAAAACAATCTGGCGTTTCTGGAAAAAGCAACAAACTATTATGCTCAAAGTATTTAATTATCTCTTAAAATATTCTCTCTGGGTAGAAGTTTAAAATATAAAAATATATACCAGAAATACCTGTACAGAGTGATCCAACAAAAATAAATAAAATAAAAGTTAATCGTTATATTTAAGCAGAAATCTTTATTTTAAATGTCGTTAAGAAAGACAATTAATACATATGTTAATGACGAATATACAGTTTAATCAAAATTTAATAAGCTGTATATATACAGGGTGAAACAAATTCGCTTTTCACCATTAGGATCTCGGAAACCATAAGGGATATGAAGTCTGTTAAATAGGTGCAAAGTTGCGTAATTTAGGGGTCATTGTGTCGTTGAGAAATTTACAAAATTCTGACTACTTCCGACTAGATAGAAGTGGCCCTACAATGCTTGGATAAAGATAATATTACTAATTCTCTTTATTTTTTTAATTGAATTTTATATAGACTTGTTTATTGAAAATAAATGAACGTTCTAAGAACAAAAATAGTAATAAGCAGTCAATAATTAATTGTAAATCCTGATTTCCCAAAAATCGATAAGCTAGTCAGGATCAATCTAAAAATAGTTCACCTGATGCTTAATTAACTATAATTTCGCATCATTTACTAGATCACTAAGAAATTAAACTCAACAAATTTGCAATAACGTCAAGCCATTTATTTCAGCTAATAAATAACGCAAATATAAAACGGTCACATATTGAATCGTAAATATTTTTTGAGCAAGCGACAGTCCTTTCCTCAAGTCAGAGCGTTTCAAAAACATATGGTACACCGAACTATAGATAATATTTCATTAAAAATTATTGGACCCACTAAAATAGAAATGTTACTCTTATAAGTAACTGCCATTTTGAAACACTCTGTAACAATAAATACTGATTGTTTGATACGCATCGTTCATTCTTAGGCTGGGATCAAATTGGTTTTTGACTCTTTGGTGACGAGCTGGATTAAGCTTCCGGACGTGGGGCGATCGTCGCCTTTCGCCCATTTGACGAATAACTCGGCGATAAATTCTAGTGGCGTCCAAGTCGAGAAATCCGCTTTGGGCATCCACTTTCGGTTCATCGGTGTGTCCAAAGTGATGGGTAAGATGGCGAGTACAGTACTGTTCGATGGTAGTCCGCTGTCTTTGCCGGCTAAGGATTTGGTAAGGTGGTGGACTGCAGCTTTCGCCATACCTGGAAGAGAAACATGGATATTGTTGCAAATACTAATTATTCCCCTAGGCATCATTTGACTTAACGCACTAAACTAAATTATTGGCCAGCCTTAATGCCTAAAATTATTGTCAAAAAATATTTAAGGTGATATTTCGAACACTTAAAGAGATGTTGTGTTTCAGGGAGAAATATCGACAATGGGTAGCTGAAGCATGTTTGAATAAATAACATTAAAAAAACCTTAAAGACTTTTTGAAAATTTATCTATTTCAACAATGAAAAAAACTAAAAACGCTAATTAGAATTAGGACGGGGATACCGAAGAACAATAATGGTTAATTAGGAAATATCTAAGAGGGAAATATTCCTTTTTAGTATTTTATAAATGTATTACGTTAATAATGTACTAAAGTTTTGTAATTTTATTATAACAGGAATATATCCACCCAGGGGCTCACTACACTACACATTTTTAAATTTACCTGGTACATATTTATTTGAATACAAGTTTATTTTAAAGATATGTGAATTTCATAATTATAAACCCGTAGTAACAATGGTATGGCCTTCAAAGTGATTTGTTTGTGGATAAAACTCTGTTGTAGTGCATTTTGCCGATAGCTCCATACTCCAACTCACCTTATAAATAATAATTTCTACGAATTAGATGTTTTCTAAGATCAAGTACCTAACTGCGTTGCCAAATTGATTCTGCTCTCATTGTTAAAAGCATCTAAAACTCATTTCTCTAATAATTCGAAAGGGAAAAATTTTTGCATTTTATTTCTTATTTTTACTATATATTTTATTTTCACCCTATTCTCCCATTTGTGTCATTATATTTTTTAGCAAGGTATCATTTGATCTACCTTTTCCAAATTTATTTATTTCATTTTCATTCTTCGTTTTTCCCCAGTTTTAGAATTTGTACATTTCATTCCCTATATTTTTACTCAATTTATTTATTTTTATTTGTCGTTTTTTTCAGAATTTTATTTTATTTTCTGTTGCTTACCCTATACATTTTAGAGTTGCCAATTTTTTAGACCTCAACATATTTGTTATTACATCTACATTTTATACTCCCAAGTTTCATTTTTATTTAATTTGACATTTCGATTTTTTATATATTATTTTGTATTTTGTATTCTATATTTTTGTATTTATCATTTTTAAATGTTAATTTTTGGCCATTTTTAACTTTTTAAAGTTGCAAATTTTTTAGACCTCATTATATTTGTTTACATCTACACTTTATTTATTTAAGTTTTGCTTTATTTAATTTGACTTATTTCGATTTTTATATATTATTTTCTATTTTTTATTCCATATTTTTTGCATTACCATTTTTAAGTGTTAATTTTTAGCCATTTTTTACTTTTTTTTAATTCTTTCCGTTTTTTGGTATACAATTCATTTTACATTTACCTTTTTCATAAGTTTAAACCTTATATTATTTTCCATTACATCTACACTTTTCCAAATTTTATTTCTTTTTGATTTGCGAAATGTGACAACGTTTAACCCCCATTTCTTTAATAACTCCAAAGGTTATGATTTTATAAAAAAGCTTGTTTACTTTTTGAGAGTACGTTTTACTCCAAATCCAAAATTCCATCACTCAATCCTATTGACCAACATTTTGGTACAAATTATACCTAATAGTATCACATTTTCTCATTAACTACGGTCCTAATTTTGTCAAAAAAAAAAATATATAATTTGATTTGATTTACGTAAATCCCGTTGTATCTCAGTAGTAAAAACAATTCGGTAACGCAGTTACTGGATCTTTTAAAAACCCTAAAAGTTAAAAGTTTTCTCCAATTTAACCAACTTTGTAGACATTCCGAAAGTTAAACTGGAGGAACTCTCATCTACAGATGCGAATTAAAAACAGTATTTACTAATAATACAAAAGAAAAAATGTTTGCTTTTTAATTCCTAAATTTACTCTATTTATTTTGTATTCACCTTTTTCCTATTTTAGGGCCTTATAATAAATTTCATAATATCATTACATCTACGTTTTCCAAATTTATTTATTTTAATTTTTCATTTTCCCTTTTTCAGAATTTTACATTTCAATCTTTAATTTTTCATTCGATTTGTATTGCGTTCACTACTTCAATTTTATTAATTTAATTTTTAATTTTCAGTTTTTTAGAATTGTGACATTTTATTTTCTATAGTTTTGCCATTTTTATTTTTTTTATATTTTTGGACCCTATTATATTTGTTATTACATCACCCACTGTACTAGTTTCATTTATTTCAATTTGTCTTATTTCGCATTTTTAAGAATGTTTACATATTATTTCCAACTTTTATATTTCGTTTGCATTCGCCACTTTCGATTTTCGGTCTTTTTGAAAAAATATTTACAGTTTCTTTCTTTTTAGTGTTTTATTTTGCATTTACCATACTCAT